>BQNB010006092.1:37047-99073 GCA_026074375.1 Tanacetum coccineum | reverse complement strand
CAAAACTCTTCTCAGCACCAGAATCAAAGAGGATACAAACGTAGTGATCATTAAGAAGAAACGTACTCGTGACCACATTTAGATTCTACTACGGATTTTCAACCACCACGTAAGCTCTCTGATAAGTGTAAAATACACATATCCGTTTATACCTAAAATAACCCAAATAAACCCAAAACAGTCTAAAAATGGCAAAAATGTGCTTGTATTTGTGTTTTGTGTGTGCAGGTACGGATATATCAAAAATCATATGAAAACAGTCAAAAACAAGCAAGCACGGACACGAGAATCAGAAGAGTACAAAAAGAAGCCAAAGAATCAAAGCCGAAGCCAGAAAAGTCAATCCTCAGTCAAATCTAGTCAAAATGGTCAAACAATGGTCAACAGCAGTCAACCACTAAAATGACAAAACCCACAATATTTCATTTCAACCCTCCAAGTTTCACAAAAGTCCAAAAATAACCCCTCACCTCCTATTGGGCCCTTGAACCCTTAATGGGCCTGAAAAAACCCTAAAATTCTATACCCGGATCTAAGCCCATAACCATAAGCCCAATACCTAGCCCACTTCCCTTTTATATAAACCATAAGGACCGATTTTTCAATTCCTGAAACTTCTTTTATAACTAAGAAAGGGAGAAAAGAAAGAGAGGGGCCAATTGTGCTAATATGTCAAAGTTAAAACTGAATTAACTCGTTCAGTTATAAACTTGGCGCCAAGACCCAATTACTATTCATCATCGTCTCCATCTTTACCCATGGGTAAAGCAAGGGGCAAATCCAAATTAAGGGGTGAATAAGTCAATTCAAGAGCTCGTCTACAAGATGGCAGAGAGAGTTTAGTCTAATCAAATGATCTCATTAGCTCACTCTCATGAGGAGGCCACGTCAAAGCAAGAAAGACACAAGGTTAAGTGGAATTTGCTCTTGGATCACTCACACAACTAAAACAATGTCACATCAATGGAATGACACGCTGGCGATCCTTAGATACATGCAAAATGATCAAACGACTCAAAATCACTTGGCAATGATTAGAAGAATCAAGGGTGCGGATTGAAGGCTAGGGGATGGATTCAGGGGTCCTAGAAGCTTCTTTGGCAGCCTATAAAAAGGCCTCAGCTCACACACGCAAGATACCTTTTTTTTACATTATTTTTTCCTTTTTCTAGTTTTTAAATTTAGGTTAGCTTAAATATTGCTTAGTGTAATTTGTCTTTTGAATTATGTAATCTTCTTTTATGTAATGAAATGAATGTCTTTGGTTAAATAAATCCTGTGTTTACCTTTCAAATTCTCTCAAAGCCTTTTACTCAAAAGCTCAATCTGTCTCAATAAGCTTTAATAAGTTCTTTTCAGCTCTCAAGAGTCTTTAAGCTCTTGATGGAGCTTAACTGAACCTAATTTTAATTATAAATTTAAGAATCAGCTTAAAATCTATATGTTACCTTTGTTTAAGAAGTGGAAAGCTTATGGAAGGGGAGCCTAATTTGGAAGAGCTCCCAAGGACTTATACCCTAGCTTATTAATAAGCTAGGGAGCTTGTAGCTGCCTTAATTGGTTCCTCTTGTTTAGCTAGAGGCCTTGTAAGTTTTTCTTTAATTTCTTGCTTTAAATATTAGTTTTATTGCTTTCTAAACTTAGATTTGCTTATTTGCTTATATTGTATGCTTATTAGTGCTTATTTGAATTTCATTTAGCTTATTAGACTAATTAGTTAATCTGTTTTTATTAAGAGATATAGATCATTAGTTTAATATTTAGAATGCCATAAAACCATGAAAACACCAAAAATATTAGAATAATCATTAGCTTATTGTTATTTGTTTAGTTGCTCATTGATATATGTTAATTTAGGTGGTTTTAAGCTATATAGTATCTGGTATTAAGGTTTTGCTAATTAGATCTCTATTTTAAAAGCATAGTCAAATCTGTCATGAACCTTAAGGGGTGTTTGGTTTAAGCTAGTTTGACCATTAAAAGTCAATAAAATTTGTGCAAAACACTTGAGTCAGCTGAGTTTTTACAAATTAACAATTTTTAAATAGTTTTTACAGGTTAAATTTTGAAAATGAAAAAGTTATGGCTTATTTCAAAAGGTTCAGCACTAGGACACCTTAAATCTTAAACTAGGATTGCTTATTTTTAAGTTAGGTCCTCTAGGCTTTTGTCTGTGCTTGTTTTGATTTTATCCACACTTAAAGAGAGTGTTTAGTGCAGCATCTAACCTCAAAGGAAGCCTGCACTATTGGTCTTTGTTTGTGCCAATTGCACCAGCAGTACTAACATCAGTTAGTACTGCTGATCTTTAAGCTTCATTTTAGGCTAGATAAAATAGGAATTAGAAGCTTAGATTTAGGATTGTGTTAGTTTTCATATAGCTAAGGATTAGTCCTTGCTTATTTTCCATTTCCAACTTCATTTGCTAGCTTAATTTTTGCTTTAAAAAACAGCTTAAACAGCCAAAAGACCAAAAACAGTAGGTAATTAAGTAGTTTCTTAAATTGTTAATTTTAGCTTAAGGTATTTGTTTTTATAGCTTAAATAGATAGTTTATTAGTAGTTGCATAAGTCCTCAGAAGCTCTTAGTCCAGTATTGCTTATTGAGCTTTTGAGCTTAATTGGTTTTTGTGCTTATTTCTTTGTTTTCTGAGTTTGCTACCTTGTCCTTCATTTTCAGCTATAGTCTAGTACTCTAATCTCTATTTTCTTTTCTCATCTAGTTTAAGCAACTCATAAGCTGTCTAGAACATCTTTCCTTTTTCATTTTGATCTTATTTTGAGCTTTTTATAGCTTAATTAGTAAAAACAAAGGGAAAGCCCTTGTTTCTGTAATCAGCTTAAAGATAAGCTCTTTAAGAGCTTATTAGTGGATTTCAGCCCTAAGTGTTTTTGTTAAAATTGTTCACCTCAGCTTATTTTATAACTTTGCTTCTTTAAGTTTTTGCTGAAAAGCACTTTTTAGTTTCATCTTATTTTTAAGCCTAAAATGGACTTATTTTGAAATCGGGCTAGACTTTCAGGGTAGGTTTTGTAACTTTTCAATTTCAATTGTTTTTCTGTTAGTCCTTACGTTAGTTAGTTAGTTTCCCCGTTAGTCCTTTAGGTCTTTGCACCATTAGTCCTTAGTTAAGTATTTAATTAAGTTTATTAGTTTTAATTAGTAATTAGGTTTAGATTTTAATTAGTTTAATTAAAGTTTATTAAAAAGATAAAAATTAGGGCTTTTATTTTTATACAATTTCTGCATATTTTCTTTATTCAGTATAAATTTTATAAAAATTTTAGGATTTTATTTTTAAAAGTTTTATTATTTTTAAAGTTTTTTTAATTAGTTTAATTTTAGAAAAATCATATCTTTAAATCTAAAAAGCCAAAAATAATAATTCTTTTTTTTTAAATTTTCTTTTTACTTATTTTACTTAGGAAAAATATAATTTCAATTATTTTCTATTTCTTTTTATTTTTAGGATTTAATTAGAATTAAATAGTTTTTAAATAATAAAAAATTCAAAAATAATCAAAAAAATATTTTTCTTTTTCTTAAAATTTTCTTTTATCCTAATTTAGGTTTAGAAACTTAGTTTGCAATTTTAGGGTTTAATTTTAGTCTATTTGCTTAATTGTCGCGTTTAATTTGTTTTCCGAATTTGTTTAATTGTTTAAATTGCCTTTAATTTTCAATTCTAATTGTTGTTTCTTATTTAGTAGTTATAGATATCAAAATCATCTATTTTCTTATTCAAATCAGAATCCAAGCTTAAACGAGGTTTCAATTTCACTAGTCGTTGGGGAAACGACCCGGGTGAACATATTTATCCGGTTAAATATACGTATTATATATTATATTATATATATTTTTGAGAGTGAATTTTCCTTAGGGAATTTTCTTAATTGCTCTTAAGGTTATATTAGTATAAATATTTTATAGTGTATTAAAACTTCACAATCAGTTTTTGGCGCCGTTGCTGGGGACTAATGTTTAAGATTCCTTCGTTTTTAGTTATTTGGTTTGAAGATCCTTTCGTCCTCGAAAGTTTCATTCTCGTTTTATAATTCCAAAATCCAAAAAAATCAATAAATATAAAAAGTAAAAAAATATTTTCCTTTTCTTTTTAGTATAAGTAAAAGATAAAAAAATATAGAAAAATCAAAAATATAAAAAAAAATCTTAAAAAATCAAAATATAAAAAATTATCCTTTTAAAAAAGAAATCTCTCTCTCTCTCTGAACAAAGTTGGTAAACGAACACCAACATATACACAATCCTCAATTGAGATATTTAACATAAAATAAGTTTCCGGTGAACTTGAAAAGTTCCCTACTCGAACGCAAAGATTTAACACTTGCCATTGTGTCCGTCTACAAAACGGCTCACGCTTTAAAAAAAAACGCAATTTTAAGAGCTACTACCGTGAAGTAGTTTTGATTTATTTGGTTTCAGTCTCTTTCGTGTGTAACCGTTAAAATTTGAGAGTGAGTGCGCTAAAAAATTAAAAATCCAAAAAAATCTAGTGGTAAAAAATTTTCTTTTAATTCTAGAATTTTCCATTTTGATTTTCTCTTTAAGTGCAAATAGCGCAGTCGCTAATCTCGCAAACTCGTAGCCGTATCCGTACGTCAGGCAACAACAACAAACCTCCCGTTGTTTGTTCGAACCTTGTAATTTACAAAGCCAATTCCCGGACAAACCATAGTCCCCCGATTGGCGGATCGAACTATGGAGAATTACTTCCGTGCACCCACCGAGGTTACGGAGAAGCTATTGTTTTACCCAAAATCAATGCCGATCATTTCGAGATCAAAACTAATTTGCTTCAATTGGTTCAAGCGAACCTGTTTCATGGTTTAGAAAATGAAAACCCTCATGCTCATAGTAAAAAGTTAGTAAAAAGGATTTACTTCGACCTTACGATTTAGGCGAGATGTGCGTAAAATGATGTGATTAAAGCTCATGATTTTCCTTAAGTTCGCATCGAGGGAACGCTAAAAAAACGTGGTACGAAGAAAGAACCTCCGAATTCAATTTTTACTTGGGATGACTCGTTTACCAAGTTCGTTTAACCAATATTTCCCCCCGTTCAAAAACCACTCACACACAAGGAACAACAAAAAAAAAAATTTCTCATTATTTCGCAAGAATTCGAATGAATCTTTTTAGTGAAGCGTGGAAACTGTTTTAAAGGATGCTTAGTTCTTGCCCTCACCACGGGATTTTTGGAGGTTAACTCAAGTTGAGTACCTTTTATAATTGAGAGAGCGCGGCCGAGAATGAACAAGACTCCTAAATCCGCGCGGTGTAATTTTGTTAAGTAAGACTACTAGGGAAGCTTTGAATATAATTAAAACAAGTCAAAAGTGCGTTATTCGAGAAATAAAATAAATGCTCTAGGTTAATTCTAGGGAGAAATGTTAGCAAAACGATGAGCGAAATGACAAACTTGCGGATCAACCTTTCGACCTTAGTCCGAGCGAAGAGTGAGTTCTAAAAAGGTTGTTACTTACTCCCGCACCGGTTAAGGCGATGAGTACAATTGTGTTACTTGCGGTGGAGCGAGCATGCATGGTATAATTGTCCGCTACCGGATAATAACCAAAACGAGTATGTGCCAACCCACGGAACTTAAAAACTACAAGCCCCACCAAATCGAGTTAGTAATCAAATGGCACCACCAGGATTTGCTCCGGTGCAAAATCAAAGTTAAAATAGGAATTATAACAATCAAGGTCAAGGGAATAATTTCAATCGAGGGAACAATTTTCAAAATCAATGTTTTCAAGGAGGCGCGCCGTGTTCAATCATGCTCGAATTTTCCAAAAACCAAGGGTTTTCAAAAGTCAACCGTTTCAAGTGCCTAAATAATCAAGTGAAACGATTTTTTCAAATGATTTTTTTTCGAATTACAAAAATCTAATGATCAAAAAAACGAGTAAGGAATTTGCAATACCAAAATCAACTTCGATGAAAGGGAGTGTAAAAGAACGCGATTCATACTACCATCAAGAATCACCAAACAAGCTTTGATGAGTCAAAATAATGCTTTTCAAAACACGTTGCAAAATAATCTTCAAACCATGTTAAGTAGTTTCTTTCAAGCCCAAGCCTCACCTTCGGGTACTCTTCCGAGTAATACGATTCCTAACCCGAAGGGCGAGATGAAAGCGATCACCACCCGAAGTGGTGTAGCTTACGAGGGACCCTCGAATCCAACTAAACCTTTCCCGAAAAAGGTAGTGGAACGAGAGACCGAGGAAATAACGGATGAGGAGCAAAATAATTTCCAAGGAAGTACCGCTCAAATCCCACCTCCGGTTATCCCTAAACCAATTCCGGATCCCCGAGATTCGAAGAACACTACCAAAAAATCGACTCCAATGCCGGAACCCGAGATTCCGAAGACGCTACCTAAGCCAAGTATTCTTTACCCTTCAAGACGAGACAATCAAAAAGAATGAGAAAAAAAGCTTCATAGACCAAAAAGAGAATAATTTTTCACAATGTTTCAAGATTTGCGATTTGAATATAAAGTTTTGCGGATGGCTTTGTTTTTAATGCCAGATTTGCTCCTAACATTAGGGATTTGAATGGCGCGGGAGAAAGCGGAAGAAGGATTCGCGGTCCGAGGGGATTAGTGAAGAATTACCATGGGAGCGGGGGCGTGGCGTGCAGGGGTCTCGAGGCAAATGGGCTCCTTGAGAGAAAGCTTCCCGAAAAGCTAGAGATCCGGGGAAGAGATTTCTTATGCTTGGGTGAAGGGGGGGGGGGTGGGGGGGGGGGGGGGGGGAGGCCCGGGGTGGGATCTATAGAGACTGTTACGCCGGCATGTGGGGGGGGGGGGGGGGGGGGGGGGCGGTTGAGGCAAGCAATAAAATCCTAATGCCCGAGTGTCCCCTATTCCGATTTGGAAAAAATTTCGTTGGCCCGATGAACTTTCACCGACTCGAATGATCTTTAGAGTTAGCGGACCGATCCATAACTACCCTAAGGGTTTTAGCTGAAGACGTCTACCGAGAGAAAGTTGGAAAATTCCACTTTCCTCGCACGATTTCGTAGTTTGTCGATTTCGAAGCTTATCCCCGATAACCTCTTATACATGGAAGTGTCATTTATGAGAAACCGGTGTCGACACCTTAATTGGACGTTTATGAAGGGAAAAATCCAACCTCCCCGCCCCCCCCGGGTTTTTGATAACGAAGCCGAGACTTTCAATTTAGACCAAACCATGAAATATTCCTCTACGAATGACAACTCGGTAAACCGAATTGACATCATTGATGAAATTTGTGAGGAGTATGTTCCGGAATTATTAGGATTTCCTAGTGATGATTTTTTAAGTGGCAATCCCACTTCGATGTCTGAGCCGTTTACTTCCGAATTTACTTTGGAAGAAATCGATGCTTTTCTTTATTATAAATCAATCTCTTTGGAAAGTGATCACGATACTCTCAAAAATATATATAATATAATATAAAATACGTATATTAAACCGGGCAAGTATGATCACCCGGGTCGTTTTCCCCAATGACTCGTGCAATGGAAACCTCGATCTCGTTCGGAATGGTTGATTTGAATAAGAAAAGAGATATTTTTGATTTAATTACACTACTAAAATTAAAGGCACAATTAAACAACTAATTAACAAATTAAATTAAATTACGAACAGTAAATAAAATGCGACGTTATATGAAAGAAAACAAATGGACAATTTAAATCTTAAAAAATGTAAACTAGATTCCTACAACCTAAATTATATGCTAAGACAAATTATTAGAAAAAGAGAAATATTTTTTAAAGGCTTTTTGGATTTTTTATGAATTAAATTCTATTTAATCTAAATTAAATTCTAAAAATAGAAATTAAATTGATAAAAACTAAGAAAAATACTTTTTAAACTGAATTAATTCTAAGTTACTTAAAAAGATGAGAAAAACATTTTTTATTACTAATTTTTCTATTTAAAAGATTAAAATTTAAAATTAAAGTTGAAAATTTAAAAAAATACTAAAGGATTGAAAATTAAATGTTTAAAACTAAATTTGAAAATTAATTTTTTTTAAAAATATAAAACTTAAACTAAAAATTATATAAAAATATTTTTTTATAAAAAGAAATAATGCAGAAAATTAACTTTATTAAAAGCCCTAATTTTTAATGAGTAATTTTAAACTAATTTAAGTAATTAAACTAAAAAAAAACTAATTTTATTATTTAATTAATCTATTTTTTTATTAACCTAACCAATTTAACCAAAACACATGGGCCGAAAGTGACAAAACAGAAAGATAAGGGTAGGCGGGGAAAATTAAAGTTTTATAAAAAAAACAAAGTTTGATCAATTGGCAGATGTAGTCCCTTAACTTGGGACTAACTAGACTAAACTATTTAAACTAACGAAGGACTTACTATGAAAATTAAAAGGACTAACTGTGTAAGTAACAAGGACTAACTATGAAAAGTTTTAACTAACAGAAACTTTAGAGATGAACAGACATGACCCCTGAAGCATCTAACAACCAACAACCAGCATCCATATTATAAAAAAAAAGCTTATTAACTAACTTTTTAAGACAAACTTATATAAAACTTAACTACTAACTTATTTAAAATAACTGAAAGGCTTATGAAGGCTGAAAAATCCAACAACTTAATTAACATTCAACTTATAACCTAAACTGATTTAAACAATTACCTCAAAACCACAAGATATATTCAACTTATTAAACTAAAAGCTGCAGCTTATAAAACTGCTTATCAACTAACATTAAGCAGATTCAAAAGCTTAAAAGTTAAGCACATTTATTAAAACTAAATTGAAACTAAGGAAGCTTAAAAGATAAGGTGTACCTTGGCTTTCCAGCATGAACAGGAAAGCTAAACAGCTTATTATGAGCTTATGGCTTATTCACATAAGCTCAAAGTCAAAAACATCAATCCTAATCTAACCTATGTGCTAACCAATAGCTCTAAACCCTCTTGATACCATAGCAGCCATCCAATTCCAGGATGGTATCAAGCCTTGATCGAATGAACAGCAAACACAAACACAAATACTTTGACAGATTTTAAATGAGGACACAAATTAATATGAAACAATTCTTTTATTAAAAACTGAAATAAAGTTTACAATACGAAATGAAATAACATGAAATTGAAATTACAAATAAAACAACTACTCAATACTGAATCGAAAAAATTAAACTACTAAAAATAAACTAAAAAATTCACCAAAAAATTACACTCATATGCTGGAATGATTCTTAACTGCTGGATTGAGGGGTATTTATACCCGAAGCTTGAGCTCATCCTCCTCTCTAGATCCTTCTATCCTTTTCATCTTGACCCTTCAATCATTTCTCTCTCCTTGATCTACTATCTCAATCGTTAGATCAAAGAGTGTGCACCCGGATCATTGACGTGGACATAGAGTGTGTTAGTTATGTGAGTGTAAACACTCACACACGTCACATCACCCAATCATTTCCTCTCATTTTGCCAGGGTGGATTGGGTTGGGGGATTAATTGATAGTGACAGATGGGTTAAGGGTTGTGAGAGGTGGATTAACCCTAAGGTTAATTTAGGTGGGGTGAAAGGTTTATAAACTAGGGTTCATGTGTTCTTGAGTGGGTTCGAGTGTGTGTGTGTGAGTTTAATCCGATTTGGGGAAAATGGAGTGAATAGTAAGTGTAAAAAAGTTATAAGTTTAACCGGGTAGGGTAGGGTTAAGGGTCGGGTTAGGTCGGGTTTAATTGGGTTGGGGGTTTGTCTCTTATTGGTTGATTGGGGGTCCACGGGTTTATTTGACCCGGATCTTTGACCCGCGCCTTTTATAACTATAGGGTAATTACAAATTCGGCCCTTGTGTTTGGCAAATCCACTTTTTAGGTTATAAGCAACTTTCATAAATTGCAAAATCAGCCCTTGAATTTATAAAACAATGGAGTTGGGCTTTGGTTGACTGTGGTTTAGCTGCAGTTGACTGTAGAAGGCTGAGGCATGATCTCTCTGGCTTCGGCTTTGATTTCTTTAGCTTCTTGATCACTCATCCGTTCTCGTGTCCGTTTTTGACTGTTTTCTTGCAATATTTGACATATCCATACCTGCACACATAAAACTCAGATACAAGCACATTTTTGCCATTTTTTGATCCGTTTTGGGTTGAATTGGGCCTTTTTAAGCATAAATTGATATGTATAGTTTAACAACTATCATTGCGACCCCAAAAGCATTGGTATATGTTGGTTTGATGACTAACGGGGATGCTAGGTCGTGGTACATGATTAGCGGGGATGCTAAGTCATGGGTTTGATTGTATTTGCATATATTCACTGTCATATTGCACAATTGTCCAACTGTTTGAGATATTGGCACAACGACTGGGTTTCCTTCAAACCTACGAGCTCACCAACATTATTGTTGACGTTTTCGAGTATCATTTTCAGGTGTGTTTTGATAAAGGTAAATGGATGGTTTTGGAGATTAAAGATGTGCACCCTTGGGGATTTGGGATTTAAGACTGATGTCTTACTTATCAAGATTGAAACATGAAACCTCTGTAAATTAACTTTTTATAAACTTCGGATGGTATTATCTTGTATCTTGTGCAATGTGAATCATTATGTCGCATTCCCGTGTTTTCGTCGCTGACGAGGTGTGACAGATTGGTAATCACAGCCAAGGTTATAGAGAATACTTTTTTTAAGTAAAAAGAAAACGCAACTATAACCAAACTAGAGTTTTCGTAAAACCTCGAACATGATCAAAGTTAACTAGCCTGAGCGGTTCATAGCTTTTCCTAAATTACACATAGCCTGATCAACTATGCTTAATTCACGAAGGACTATGAAACGATGGGGGTAGTTTTCTTAAATTATGTTAGGGGAAAGGGAGGGAATATGTGAAGTCTAAGACCACCTGAAAATGAATTGACCTTGAACGTACATATTGTGTAATATGTACCTTCACGTGGTAATGTGGTATGAGAATGCTTGCAAGCATTGAGGTTTAGATTGTTGATTAATTGCTAAGTGCTTGCCATGTTGCCTTAGCTGTATTGCATGATGCCTTGAGAGCCTTAGTAGATATGTTGTGGGTAGCGATGTTGATTGAGGATGTGCCTTTAGTAGTTATGTTGTTGCATTGCATGAGGCCTTGAGGCGCTTGTGCTGTATCGAACCTTGTTGGTACTTGTTTGCCATTCGTACCTCTTGGTATACCTGTTATTATTTATAACTATTATATATATTATATTATATCTATATAATATATTATATATATATATATATATATATATATATTTATATATATATATAACTTTTATCATGTTCGAGGTTTAGATTGTTGAGTAATTGCTAAGTGCTTGCCATGTTGCCTTAGCTGTATTGCATGATGCCTTGAGAGCCTTAGTAGATATGTTGTGGGTAGCGATGTTGATTGAGGATGTGCCTTTAGTAGTTATGTTGTTGCATTGCATGAGGCCCTGAGGTGCTTGTGCTGTATCGAACCTTGTTGGTACTTGTTTGCCGTTCGTACCTCTTGGTATACCTGTTATATATATATATATATATATATATATATATATATATATATATATATATATATATATATATATATATATATATATATATATATATATATATATACGTATATACGGTTACGAACACCTAAATTCAAACGTTATGTTGATTTAATATATGTAAGCAGAGTTATGCTGATAATTTGAGTAATGATATTTTATGGGAATACTTATACCCTTTATCGTGTTATCACAGGTCATGTCTACCCCAGCTTATGTTGATTCGGAGACTATCACCTAGGCTGACGAAGCTTAGAGCTCTCAAGTGCCCGTCCCATTACCTGATGACCCTTATGTAGCGATTAGGCAGACACAGTTAGTTGATACAGAGACTGAGTCAGACCTAGAGGAGGCTCCCTTAGAGGCAGAGGAGTCGCACCCATTAGGTTCTAGAGTAACCCTTATTAGTGAGGATTTTAAAGCTTCTGAGCCGTCAGGTACTAGGACTGTTTCATCCTATTCTCCAGTTTCATTGGATTCCACCGCACCATTGTCACCCGATCATCCACTTACTCATGTTTCACCTACCCCTACACCCACCTAAGTTTAGTTCCACCATAGGACCGCATGTATGGCCGTGTGTACCCAGCCAACCCTATCCCCGGGCATGTCAGCCCGAATAGCGGAGGCAGCTTCTTTGTCCCTATCTTCCTTCCGTAAGAGGTATAAATCCTCTTACATGACACTGTAGAATATCTTAACACATATAGATGATGGATTCATTTAGAGTTTTAGAGAGAGAAAGAGGTGGTTGGATGAACACTTAGAGAGAGAAACAAAGAAAGAACAATTAGATTAACTGTGTGAGAAAATGAACAACTAACACACTCTCCATGTGTGGAGAGAGTATAAATACTTCTAGCTATGACCGGCCATGGGCTTAGTCATGGGCTTTCCATGTGTCTTTGGCCCGGTTAGCTTACTAACATTACATATGATTAATCTACGAGCTACCACTAGCTATATTGGAAGTCACCGATACTTTTTGTATTCCTAACAATCTCCCCCTAAGGGAGGTCACTCCAATTTACAAAAACTTAAACCTAGCATACTATGCTTTGACTTTAGTCTTGAGCTCGTAGTCTTTAACTTCAATCTTTAACTTGTGAATTGATGTAGTGATCTTTGACTTTAGGCTTTGACTTGTATCTTTGTCTTGACATGAATGTGATCTTTAACTTCTTGAGATCATCAACCAAGCATAATCTCTTATCATCATCTTGTAATCTTTTTCCTTCTTGTGATCTTGTGACTTCTGGACCAACATGCTTATACTTTTCTTGATATGATAACTTGAAAGCTTTAATGATGCATCGTTCTTGAAGTTCTTTAACTTTAAACTTCATCACTTCAAGAAGGACATGTGGTATCAGAGTAGCGGAAGTCTTGAAACATGTACTTGAGCTTTCATGATGTCTTTATATATGTCGGTCGAGTATGAGCATGTGGTATTGGCTTTGACTTGTCATCGGGAAACTGCTACCACCGTTAGGAAATCTGCATAAATGGGTTAGTGATAAACAACATATATGGACGAAAGTGGCTTTGTCACTTCGTCGAATACGGTTGTAACAACCACGGTTCCCCGTTATTCAGTATAAATACTGCCTGTGATCAGGTAGAATTCCGAAGAATCTCCTTGACAGGGTTTTGCAGCTGCACTAGCCATTCTCATTACCGGAGCATCTCAAAGCAGACAACACGGTAAGAGTAAACCGGTAAGTTACTATCTTCCCGATTAAGCCGTCAATTCGTGTTCAGCTTTCCTATGTCCAGATACCCTTGTGAGGCTTCCCATGGACATAAGATTGAAAATCGATTTAGAAAATCAGTCGGTGTGTCAAAATGCAAACGGTTTTTATGACACACCAACAGTTTTATCTTTTTCAAAATTCATTCGTCAATTCATAAGCTGGACCGAATCGATATCCAGTATCACAAGTTCGATCCGTATAGGATCTCACAAGTCACCTACCAAGAGCTTGTTTGATGTTGGCTCAAGCAGGATTTCCATCTTCACTGTGAATACTTAAGTATCACTCGGGATGTTTTGGCAATTCACAAAGGATAATGCATTGGAACTCTTTCATACAGATTCTTCGTTTTTCACATTGTGTTAAATTAGCAAGCGTAATTTTGAAACGTGTCACTAATGAGATTTATGGATGATCTTTTTTAGCTCTAGACTACAATAGTGCGATTAGTTTAGTGATCGAGGACTGGAGCAGCAGCCACCTTTTCAATACCAACTAACTCGGAGTGAGAAAGTTGATAGAAATGTGTGTAATCTCCGTGAGAAATGAAACAGAATCTGATGACATCAAATAACGTCTATTTTTTAGCATATTTTTGCTCATGTAATATAAACCAATTTTGTAAATTATTGCAGAACTTGTTACTTATCATTCATATTTGAGAATTGCTGTAATTATGGAGTTACTTGTGGAAGTTATGCTAAAAGGCACGCATTTAGAGCATAAACGACGAGTTTGAGAAAGTTACATGATCTGACAAAATATACGCCGTATTTTCTAGCCTAATCGACGTATCCAAGACTTTGACGAATCAAAAGACCATTGCCTGACTATGAATAATATGCCGTATCCACATCAACGATATGCCGTATATAATACTTTGGTCAACGAAGAAGAATCACTGGTTTTACCTCATACGCCGGTATCCATCAAAAAGATACGCGTTATACGTGCCTACCTTCACAAAGAACCACAACGAAACAAGACCCTAACGCCGGTATCCAGGAGACATCAATACGCCATATTCCACAATATAGTAAATAATAAGATTTGGAAGATATCAAAACGTGTCCTTAACTCAAGAAATCCTCAATAAATCGTATCCAAATCGCTCGATACGGAGTATCGATTAGTTTCCTACCCTATAAAGACGCCAAAAATCAGTTTTTATGTATGCAAGTGGAATCTACTAATGCCACAAAGTCAACCAAGAGACGATAAGAAGAGCATCGAAGGTCAGAAAAGAGCCTCAAGATCACAGGAAAAATCTTGTAATCTTTGCGCTACCAAATATGTATTTGATTTAGGTTTCTTTATTTTAAATCGTTCATATATCAAACCGTGTGTATTTTTACAATGACTATCGGCTGATACCTTTAGGTATCAGCCATGTTTATGAAGATCTAATGTTTGGTTTGTTTATCTAGATTTCTTAATTTATCGTTGATTGTTGTTTATGTTTATCAATTTATATTCGTTTACATGCTTAAGTATGCGACCTATCATTCAACTGGGTCTAGTCTTACATATTTAATGCGCTGCAACTTTGGTGTTGTTTGGGCGTAGGCTAAGAGTCCGAGATAGCTCTCCATATTGCAATTTATATACCTAGAATCATAAGATCACAAATATTAACCTATCCTTGCCTTTAGTTTAGTGAGCTTAGTTGAGCCATAAGGTGACCTTAGTATCAACGAGTATGTTCTTATTCCATTGGTAAGGACTCGGACAGTAGACTACTAGTATATAAAGAGCCGTTAAACAGTAAGTGGGTAAAGTCTCGATGATCTAGGGTTTAGTAAGAGCACAATTACTTAGATCCTAAGATAGATTATAATCAACATAAGGAAGCTTTATGTTGACGCGTCTAATTGTGACAAAATTAGTGTGTCTAGGTCTTAGGAAGAAGTACCGCCTAAGTTTAGGAATGATATACCCTTCTAGATAAGACAATCATTGCCCTAAATAAACAAACCCACGTTTTATCGGATTATTAAAG
Source organism: Tanacetum coccineum (assembly GCA_026074375.1). Taxonomy (NCBI): domain Eukaryota; kingdom Viridiplantae; phylum Streptophyta; class Magnoliopsida; order Asterales; family Asteraceae; genus Tanacetum; species Tanacetum coccineum. Next base: position 83,746 of record BQNB010006092.1, on the reverse strand, counting down.
CCTTTATAGATGATGAAGTCAAAACATCATTGATAAATAAGATTTTTAGTTTCAAGTTTTTATACTTTGGTTTTCTAACAACAAAAATTTTTCTATTGAATAATTAGTCGTTAAATTATTAAATTAATATAGTTAAAAAAAATGGGATGCAAGTTTAATCCTTTGTGTTAATAAATTAATATACAAACTCCACCACTAAGTCGTAAATAATGTAACTGGGCATTTGTCGTTCGCTCCCGATGTGAAATTGAAGAAAGGGTGTGAAGGTTGTATATTTCGGGGTTGGTATCATAATAAGTACCCCCACGAGCTCTTGTCGGAGGCGTGGACCGATGTGTCGTCGCGAAAGAAAGTGATACGATTCTAGCCTAATAATGTAAATAGTAAAATAATCTTGCAAAGTTAGAAAAATAAATAGTAAAGTTCTCATTTTCTAAAACCAAGGTATTCTTTTGAACTAAGGTTTGCAAAAGTCTACAAGGATTTTTCATCGGAAGATCATGCGTTTCGATTAGTATTCTCCGGATGGGGTGTCAAAAGCCTTAGCACTTACCCGATGACGGTGGGATTGCTAGAGAAGAAAGTCATTCATGGGATAAGTGAACCAACGATGTCTTAGCTAAGGAGGTTTTTGTTTTCTTTGAGATGTGATCTTGCTAAGTAAATAACATATTAGCCCAAAAGGCCCATGTGTAAAGCTTGGTCGGATATCATCTATCTAAATATGTGGATTTAATGGTTTAAATTAATTTGAAAACACACACCTAAATATATGATTTATGTCGGGAAGAGGAATTCACAAGTTGTAATTATAAGTAGTCTTAGCATCTTAGCTCGTACTTAACGTTGATCTTATTTTTTTTAAGCTTAGCATGGGAAAAGTGAAAAATCGGAGATGATGAAGTTATCTTTTAGACACTTAATTGTGCTTTTTGTTCTATGATCCTAAAAGTTACCAATGAGGTAATGAAAACAATACATTATGTCAACACAAATAAGTTGTAGTTAGGTAGTTAATTATCAATAAAAATCATAAAAAGAGAAAAAAAAGATTTGAAAATGGGAATTCGGGTGTTTTATAGCTTGTGATCTCTTAGCTCTCTCAACAAAATTCTTAGCTACTTTTCAAAGGTTTAGTTTGGAGAAGTTTTGAGGTATTTGGTTATAAGGCATGTGATATTGCGTGAGGACACGCAATCATTTAGTTTGGGGAATTTTGATAAGTGTAAAATACACATATCCGTTAATACCTAAAATAACTCAATTAAACCCAAAACAGATCAAAAATGGCAACAATATGCTTGTATTTATGTTTTGTGTGCAGGTACGGATATATCAAAAAGCACAAGAAAACAGTAAAAAAACGGGCAAGCACAGACACGAGAATCAAAAGAGTACAAAAAGAAGCCAAAGAATCAAAGCCGAAGCCAGAAAAGTCAAACCCGCAGTCAAATCCAGTCAACATGGTCAACAAAAAGTCAACCAATAAAAGACAAAACCCAAAAACATTCCATTTTCACCCTCCAAGTTTCACCAAAGTCCAAAAATAACCCCTCACCCCTTAATGGGCCTTAAAAAGTCTTAAAAAATAAAAAATAATAAATTAAAAGGCCTATGACCGGATCCAAAAAGCCCAAATAAAACTTTTATAGCCCACACCTTTTTTTTATAAACACAAGGTGGCCATTCTTTGCCACTTTAACTCATTTTAACTATACTTAGACATTAACAAAGGATAAGGGACTCCATTTGGCATTATATGCCAAACTTCCCACACTGAATACCCTTTCAGTTATAATTTGGGCGCCAAACCTAACACTATTCACCCGTCGTACCAAAGTTACCATTCACTCAAACGAAAGGGCTTTCTACAATTGAGGGGTACAGATGTTCTATCAAAGTAAAAGTACAATGAATTGGCAAGGACAAATCAGTCATCTCCAAGCTCTTAGTAGCTCACTCTCATGAGGAGGCCACGTCAGACCAAGAAAAGCACAAGGGAGAAGTGGGATTTACTTTTGGATCACTCAGAGAAGTAACACAAGGTCACATCAAAGGAATTACACGCCTTAGGCATCCTATGTTACATCACAAAAATGATCAAACGGACTCATATTCTGTGATCCAATGATGAGAAATTGATTGGCGGTAGATCAAAAGGGAGCGGGGGGATAGGATTTTTAGGCTAGAGATTCTTACAGCCTATAACATCACACACACATAGTGTCGTCTTTTACTTTTCTAGTTTTTAGCCTAGTATAGTTTTTTAAGCTTAATGTAATTTTTAAAATCAGTTGTAATTTCTTTTAAGAAATGTAATTCAGTTTTTATTAATGAAATTTAGTTTAAGTTAGTTATAAGCTCTCTTTTCTCTTTATTCATAAGCTCTCTAAAAATAAGCCAAATTGTCTCAATAAGCTAATAAGCTCATATTAAGCTCTTTCAGTCTATAAGCTGAAATGGAGCTTATTTAATTCAGTATTAATCATAGCTAAACCTTAAATTAGCTTAACATATAGTTACTTGTGGATTATTGAGCTTTTTGGAAGTTTGACCAATTATGGAAGGGTCAAAGAAGGACTTAACTCCTAGCTTATTTTTAAGCTAGGAGAGCTTGTAGCAAAGCTCTAAGAGCAGTTTATGCCTTTGTTAAGCTAAGACACAAGTAAGTTTTCATTTACTTTTCCTGTTTTCATTTCTAGTTCACAATTAGCTTAATTGTTGCTTAATAGTGTAGGACTGCTTATTTGCTTGTTCTATCTGCTTATTTTAGTTTAGTTGTTTTCATTTGTGCTTATTATATGTTTCTTATCTTCTGTTTTTAGTTTAAATATTTAGATCTTCATATCTCAATTTCTGTCTTAAAAAGCTATAAAAACCAAAAATATTAGATGACATAATCTAGAATTTTGATTTCTAGTTAATCTACTTGTTAAATCATGTTAATCAAGTTAGTTAAAAGCTGTTGTTATTCTGGTGATTAGTTTTTGTAGGCTTATTTTCATTTTAAAACTCATATTGATTCTGTCATTGACCTAAAAGGGTGTTTGGCATAGGCTGGTTTGACCTGCAAAAGTCAAATTAAGGTGTGCAATTTGTTTGAGTCACTTTTGTTCTCATTTAAAATGAGTAGTAATTCAGTTTTTATAAGTTAGTTTTCAATAATTAAAAAGTTTGAGTTTATTTTTCATAGTTTTGCACCAGGGCATTTTTCTAGTTTTCTTTGCTAAGTTTAAATTTGATCCAAGCATTCTAGGGAAATTTTGTGCTTGTTGTTTGCTCACAATCACTTAATAGAGAGTGTAGTGTGCAGGTTTTCCTTAAAGGATCTCTGCATTTTTGTTTGTGGTTTGCCATTTGCACTAGCAGTGGTAACACAGTTACCACTGCTGTCACTTTTGGCTTAATTATTAGTTAGGAAATCTTAGATTTTAGCTTATAAAATTCAAGTAGGTAATAGTTTTTACATAGCTTAATACAGATTAGGGCTTAATTTGCAATTTATAGCTTATCTTCCTAGTTTATTTTGCTGTCAAAAGTCATAAAAAACCAAAAGACCAAATACAGTTAGCAATAGATATTAGCTTTTAAATTTCAAATTCTAGCTCTTAAGATTAGGTTTTATTATTTAAATTCATAGCTAATTAGTTGTTTAATAAGGTTGCTTAAAGCTCAGGATCTGAATTGGCTTATTGAGTTTTTTTTTGCTTAATCTGATTTTAAGCTTTTCTTGCTTTATCCTTAGTTTAGCATTTTGTTTATCAAATTCAAATAGGTTTTAGTGTTTTTGAACCATTTAGCTTTTCATTTTTAGTTTAAATACATTCTTAAATTGTTAATTTTAGCTTAAGGTATTTGTTTTTATAGCTTAAATAGATAGTTTATTAGTAGTTGCATAAGTTCTCATAAGCTCTTAGTCTAGAATTGCTTATTGAGCTTTTAAGCTTAATTGGTTTTTGTACTATTTGGCTTAATCTCTGAGTTTGCTTGTTTCATGATCATTTTCAGTAGCTTAAAAGAGTTCCTAGCTCTATTTTCTTTTCTGAATTAGCTTAAGCAAGTTATAAGCTAATTAGAACATCTTTTGTTTTGCAATTTGGACTTATTTTGAGCTTTTTATAGCTTAATTAGTAAAAACAAAGGGAAAGCCCTTGTTTCTGTAATCAGCTTAAAGATAAGCTCTTTAAGAGCTTATTAGTGGATTTCAGCCCTAAGTGTTTTTGTTAAAATTGTTCACCTCAGCTTATTTTATAACTTTGCTTCTTTAAGTTTTTGCTGAAAAGCACTTTTTAGTTTCATCTTATTTTTAAGCCTAAAAAGGACTTAGTTTGAAGTCGGGCTTGGTCTCAGGGGTTGGTTTTGCAACTTTAAAGTTTCTCAGTTAGTCCCTCCGTTAGTTAGTTAGTCTTTCCTGTTAGTCCTTTAGGGATTTGCATAGTTAGTCCCTAGTTAGTTAAATAGTTAGTTTAATTAATTTTAATTAGTTTAAATTAGTAATTAGGGTTTAGCTTTTAATTAGTTTAATTAAAGTTTATTAAAAAGATAAAAATTAGGGCTTTTATTTTTATAAAATTTCTGCATATTTTCTTTATTTAGTATAATTTTTATAAAATTTTTAGGATTTTATTTTTAATAGTTTTATTACTTTTAAAAGTTTTTAATTAGTTTAAATCTTAGAAAATTCATATCTTTAAATCTAAAAACCCAAAAATAGTGATTCTTCTTTCTAAAATTTTCTTTTTCTTTGTTTTATCTAGGAAAAATATAATTTCAATTACTTGCAATTCTTTATTTTTTTTAGGATTTAATTAGAATTAAATAGTTTTTAATTAATAAAAAAATTCAAAAATAATCAAAAAAATATTTTTCTTTTTCTTAAAATTTTCTTTTATCCTAATTTAGGTTTAGAAACTTAGTTTGCAATTTTAGGGTTTAATTTTAGTCTATTTGCTTAATTGTCGCGTTTTATTTGTTTTCCGTATTTGTTTAATTGTTTAATTTGCCTTTAATTTTCAATTTTAATTGTTGCTTTTTATTTAGTAGTCATAGATCATCAAATCATCTATTTTCTTATTCAAATCATAATCCAAGCTTAAACGAGGTTTCAATTTCACTAGTCGTTGGGGAAACGACCCGGGTGAACATATTTATCCGGTTAAATATACGTATTATATATTATATTATATATATTTTTGAGAGTGAATTTTCCTTAGGGAATTTTCTTAATTGCTCTTAAGGTTATATTAGTATATATATTTTATAGTGTATTAAAACTCCACAATCAAAGTTCTTGCAGCTGAGTAGACAATTCTTGCAGTTCTGACGGTGCTAATCTATACGGGGCTCGTGCTACAGGTGCATCACCACTGACTAAGTCGATTTATAATTCAACTTGTCGTGTCGGTGGTAATCCAGGCAAGACTTCTAGAGAGACTTCCGAAAAGTCTTGTACGATCGGCACGTACTTAGGTCGCTTATCCTCTGACTTGTCTTTGGTTTCCTTTTTTGTAACTTGTGCCAGAAAAGTTTGGCAACCCTTCTTAATATACTTCTGAGTTTTAGTGCACGATATAATGCTCAACTTCGACTTCTTTCTTTCGCCACTCCTATCACCTTAGACTATCAGGACTTCATCTCCATAAGGAATACGCATAATCTTTTCATCCCAAACGATCACCGCATGATGATTCGCTAACCAATCCATGTCAATGATGATGTTGAAACTACTAAGTTCTACGGGCATTAGGTCAATATTGAATGGGTGACCTAAAAATCCGAACGTACAACCTCTAAGCATAATATTGGTTTCAGCAACTCTCCCGTCGGCTAATTCGATTGCATAGCTAACGTCTAACGTAGAGGGGATGACATCAAGTAAAGCACTAAAGGTAGACATAATCAAATAACATAAAAGGATAGTGATTGTTGAGAAGAAACGTACCCGTGACGATGTTGTAATCGGGGTTAGGTTCTCCTCATCCCAGCACATATGCCTTCCCTCTAGCTTTATTTGTCTTGTTCCCGCCTTATTTCCACGATTTTGTTTTTTCAACTTGGGATAGTCCTTCTTAAAATGTCCTTGACTCCCACATTCAAAACATGTTCCAACCCTCTGATTCACTATCGGGGCCCTCTAAGTAGCTGTGGCAGCAACTGCGTTCATACAATCCCTGGCCATATGCCCGACCTTGTTGCACTTCCCGTATTTCACAGTACATGGCCCTTTGTGATGTAGCGTACATTTGTTGCAGTAAGGCAAAGGCTTAGCATATCCCTTTCTTTCATTGTTATCAGCCGTGTAGGCTCTTGCCACATTCTGGCCTCCAACATTCTGCTTTTTAACTGGTGGTTCTTGTACATAGCTGTCCTTCTAGTTGTTATCCAGCCTTCTCTTGTTCTCAGCATTTCTTACAGCATAACCCTTCAACTTTTGATCCATCAAGTTGTTGGCAGTACAAACAGCATCCTGGATCCCTTGGATATTATCTGGGAGACCTCCAATAAACTTCTCGACTTGGTCCTCCTCCTCAAGAACCATTTTGTTGCACAACATAGTAAGATCTTGAAATCTATGGGTATAAGCAGCCAAATCATTACCCTTAATAGTTAGGTTCCACGGTTCAGTTTCCATTTTCCGAATTTCATTCCTTGGTCAGTACACCTCAGTTATTAGCTTCATAAGCTCTCTTCATGACATGGCAAATGCAGCATCAGCTCCAATGGTTCCCTTGTGTGAGTTCCACCAAGTTAATGCACTGTTCAACAGAGTGCATAGCATACTTTACTTGGTACCTCTCTGGACAGTTACTTATGTGAAATACTGTCTCCATCTTCTTGAACCACCTTGTCAACCCGACAACTCCTTTAGTTCCTTTGAAGTTGAGTAGTTGACACTTCACAAAATCATGGTATATACACTCACGGGCGACAGTCATATCACCTCTATCATTCCTATTAGGATTTCCATTCCTATTGCCTCCTCCATTTCTGTTTCCATTTCCCCTACCGTTTCCATTTCCATCCATCATCTCCAATCTAGGTTTGACTTTCCTCAACCAGTTCAGCAGTATGATTCGCCTCATAAGTAGCCAACGCCTCCATCACTCGTTGGTTAATGAGTTCTTCAATTGCCTTCGGGGTTATACCAGAGCGAGTGATAGTCATGATCTAAACACAAGACATAGCACGCGGTAAGATTCGATACGGGATATAGCTATTATAACTGTAAACAGAATTTATAAGGTAAAAATACAATAAACATGTTTTGCCAGAACAAATAAATAACAATAAAAGACGAACACACGAGAGAATCATAATAAGCTTTTCATATCATATCAAAGCATCATAGTCGGTTACAATCAACCCATAACAGGGAACTTGATTTATAATAATGCTACCACTAATAACTAGCTCTACCACTAGACTAAATTTCATACACAACATCATGGACGAAAACCCAAACGCCTCGCAGCGAATGTCTCCAATCTCCTAAACTTCATCCTGTCATAGTAACGAAACCTGCAGATCTGCCTGAGCTCACCCGCCATAAAGCTCATGCGGCGCCGAAACCTATCGACTCTCGCACTCTCCATCCTCAAGGTGCCTTGAAGCCTCATGTTGCTCCTCTCTAAGGCCGTAACACGATCAAGCAATCCAGCTCTCTCTCCACCAGCAATCAAGCTCCTCGCCTCCAACTCTCTCTGTCTTGACTCAATGTCCTCTACCCTCTGAAGAGGTATCTCTATAATGTGCCTATAAATATCCTGTACAACCTCCTCAACCTTCTCCAAATGCTCCACAACTTCGAACATAAGCATACCATCTAGGATATCAATCCCGGCAACCACATCTACTCCAACCTCCATAGTACCTCTATTACTAGACTCGGTCTCGTCCTCATCCTCGTCCTCTATATCAAACCCAACACCAACCTCCATACTAATACCCGCATTAACCCTAACCTCAACATCCATATATGTTGCAACGTCAACAGTCGTAGCATCAACCTCGATATCTGCTAACGCATCTACCTCAATGTTCTCCTCAATACTATCCTCTGGTGAAATAGAATCCCTAAACCTCTTGCGAGGCAGAAGGAGATCAGCATGAGTAGGAACTAGTGCTCCTGAAGTAGGGATAGATGAAGGCACAGTAATAGTAGTAGACCTGCACCTCTTATGAGATAGTCCTACAGAATGAGATGGTGAATGTGAATGTCTATCCGAAGTAGTAGCCGGTGAGTCAGAAGGAGAACTCTCTATAGTAGATGAGAACCGTGTGCTCGACACAGGTAACTGTAGCCATAACCTAGGCCTTATGCCGAGGGCTATTGGTGGTGAAGAATGCCTAGACAAAGACTGATCTGGTGTAGGATGACCTGAAGTATGATCTGCTGGAGAATGGTCTGATAACGAATGATCAGAAGATGAATGGTCTGATGATGATCCAAAAGTAAAACGATCCAAATAATGTGATGTGTACCTCAATGCCAAGCGGTGAGAAGGTAAGGGTCCAACCGACTTCCTTGCGGTCAAATCCCTACATGGCCCACCAGGATGAGTGCGGTAAAGTCGACCAATAGGAATGTCCTGCCCGGGTCAGATAAGAATAGCTCGTTGTTGACGAACTCTAGGTGGTGCATCAACAGGTGAGATGATATCAATAGATGGTGCGGGTGGAATGGGAGTAGTAGGGATCTCTGAAGTAGAAGTAGTAGGTGATGATGATCGTGATGCAACTCTACTCCTCCATCTAGTAAGCATAGCATCATGAGGTGTAGGTGATACATGCCTCGCGGGCAACTCAATATCTGACTCTGAATCGTCCGAACATAGAAAGGGTAAAACCATAGGTGCCATTGGTACAGGAGGTAGTAAACTCTTTGATGGGTCAGCCTCGGATAATGAACGAGGATCAAGCTCAAGCACCCCGGCAAGTGAGGCAACTGCAGCCGCCCACACCTCCGGTGCAACAGGGACCTCAACACGAATAGAATCGATAAGAATAACTCGCGGGATAGAGGATCCCACACTCTTGTCTGATAAATCCGAAGAAATAGAAATGACCGGAGCTGTCATAACCTACACAAGCAAAAGTTTATATAAATCCTCTTTATATGAAACCATGCCAGTGCGTGCAATGCAGAAAAATATAGATGTGATGTAAAATATCATCATGGCAAAATTAAACGTAATATAATTATGGAAATGTATTATAATTAATACTCGTATACTTATCGATAGTAATTAAATACGTAAGCAAGTAGAAACACGTAGGATCACATACTGGTTATAGACCAGACTTGATATTCTACCTGGTTCTCTATAACCTTGGCTCTGGATACCAATCTGTCACACCCCCAAACGGGGCCTGGACGGAATACGTGTCCGGGGGCGTGACTTCATAATATATATCACACAAAGTACAAAGAACGACCTCTAAGAGTACGTTTATAAATCCAACATCGTTGCATTAAATAAAAATAGTTAAGGTTTTACATAGGTTCAAAGATAAAATGCGGAAGCGAATATAAGTTTTAGAAATTGAGAAGGATGTTAAAGCAGTTGATAATAATTCTTAAAAATCGAGCCAAAGCAAGGCGACACCATATAGCAATCAAAGACATCCACAGCTAAGCACATGAGAAAAACATGCTAAAACGTCAACATAAAGTTGGTGAATTCATAGGTTTGAATTTGTAATAAGAGTGGACCATAAATTTTGCAAAACGTATGTGACTATTATAAAAGATACGATATCACATAAAAAGGTATTTACGTTGCACTAAGCTTATGACACTGAAGCTAAATGAAAAAGAAGCATGCAAAATGCCAAATAAACTTGCCCTGACGGGTGCCATAATGAAGCAACACTGTATCACTCGACATGGTAAACGTCCATTTATTCGGGTGCCCTGTGGGTGGTAAGGGCTACTTACCTAAACGGGGATGATTAGTCCTAATAGATCTATTTACAACACTCGCGCTCACTTAAACCAATCTCATTAGTCATAAGTAACTAACAGTTTATGATAACTCAGGCATACAAGTTTCAACACTACTTAGGCAAGACGTAAACAGGATTAGGAAATCGTAAAGCATTTGTGTCCAATGTTTAAAAGCAAGCAATGTTTCTCACCCCAAATAGTAAAGCAAAACTGTAAAAACCTGGGGCTATGAACTCACCTTAGCGAGGTGAACGAACGGTAATCACGTAAATGAAAGATGATATAAAATCCTAGCCGCGACCTAAATAAATAACGCGTCTTAGGAAAATAGGATGTACGAAACCAAGAACGAAATGCTTATCAACGAAAAGGCTTCCATATGTGTTTGTGATTTAAGTTATTTAACACAATGTGATCAAATGAAATTATAAAGTTTACGTTAAGTCCCGACGTTTATCCGAAAGTTACCCTTTTTAGAAAACTTCTATTTTAAGAAGGTTTATTATTTTTGGACGTTAATACCATCCCTTATATTTGTTATGTTTCCATATTTTCAAAAATCTCTATCTAAACCTAAGCACTTAACTTCTATATCCGTCTCGCCAATATATTTCAAAAGTTTCTATTTTTAGAAGTCCTACGTTTTATAAATATTGACATCACATAAACACGTTCATGACGTTTCTAATTATCCTAATTAGTTTACTAATGTTTCTATATGTTTCGCCAACCTTTTAAAAGCTCAAATATGCTCGAAAGTATTTGAAACCCCCTTTTATAATTTCAAATCAGCAACCTTATAAATTATTTTTCTGAAAAGTGTTTCAAAATTCATTTCGCCATAACTTGGCCATTTTAAATCCGCTTTTAGTGTTCGATATATAAAAATCTATCAATTCAAAACAAGCTTTCCAAAAACTACCTTCTTGACTAATGAAAACATTTTCAAGTCGCCCAGTACCCTAAAACAAATTCGGATCAGCAACCTTACATTTCGCAAACGCTACCATAAATCCATCCAAACTTCACAATAGTGCTTATTCTAATATAATCCCACTCGCTACTAAACCAACCAACAAACCTACTCTTAATATATCCTAATGCCATCATTACTATTGTTGCCACATACAAATTAACTCATCTCACCAATAATAATAAAAGTATATATATATATATATATATATATATCTTCCATTTTCAAAAGTTCACAAACACATAGGCCTTGTTCTTGAATAAGGATTCAAGAACCATAAAGATATCACAACAAGGATTTTGAAATACTTACAAGAAGAAGAGAATCAAGATGAAAACACAAGATCTATCTCTGAACACCTTAGATCTTAAACCCAATATCAAATCTTGCAAAACCCACTTGAATAATCAAAACCCTAACTCTTGAAATCTTATAAACCTTTGAAAACAATGATCAAACACTTGTAACACCCTTAGATATGAATAGGAATGAGATTGAAATGGATAAATCTTGCTAGAAATCAAAGCTATGAATGTGTGTATGTGTGTTTGATGCCGCGCCCAAAGAGGAGAAAAAGATAAGAGAGAAAACTTGGTGGCTTGCAAGAAATGAATGAACCCTAAGTGTGAGATAACATGGTATTTATAGGACAAAAGGTAAGGTTTATAACTTGGTATCAAGTGTCTAGGTAACCAATACACACCAAAGGTATGTGTGGTTGTGGGTTCAGACGCAACAAGAGCCAAGGGGTCAAGCTTGGTCACTAGTTTGAAATTAAATCAAGATTTCATGTTTTTGAGTTAGTGGAGAAGTGGCCCAAAGTTAAACTAGAAGAAAAGCTCCATGTACCATGCATGTGAGCATGCTTCTAAAATACCACCACCTTGCATGAAAAGCCAAAATTAAAATTAAAGTGGAAAGATTCCATGATCTTTAATTATATGTGTATGTATGCGTGGGATTTGGGTAGGGGAGGGATGATCACGAAAATTTTGACTTCTAAATCCGAGATATACGATAACTAGAGTTTACACGAAAAGATTACGGGTTTCCAGGGTTCCGTTTTATCAAAACGCAAAAAACGCAAATTATACACGAAAAACGTAAAAATCATAACCGGGGGTGCACGTAAACTACGTAACACTTTAAAATGATAAGATAGAAAGGAATATAACTCTTTGTAGTATCGTAAAAATCCAATCCAGAAGAGTTCCCGATGATGTTTTACCAGATTTACACGGATACAAACTGCTGGAAAATTGCCAGATGTAAAAATACATATGAAAAGTCAAGAAAAAATGATTCGGAATAGTTTAGAAATAATTCCTTACAAATTCACGGGTGTCACACGTTTTAGTGTCATTCTCCAAGCAATTATGTTGTTGGGTGTTTGTGTTAAAGGATTAGACATGCGCAACAGTTTGTATATAAACATTTGAGCATGGGTGTTGGTAATTATAGGGTTTTTATGTTTCTGTGACGATGTGATTCACATTTGTTGAAGAATGAAACTCCTTTCTCACACTCAAAAACTCAATCATTTTGTGGCAGTTGTAACATGATTTGTTCGTATGTAGAAGATTCAGAAGACATTGTTATTTGAAGGTTGAAATGATTTTTGCTTCTTGTTATTATATGAAAATGTTTTGAGAGTGTGGGGACGGATGAAGATGATAGTAGGTTTATTTTGTGATTGTGTAGGAGATAGGTTGTGTTGTTTTGGAAGAATGATATTTATCTCATAATAAAAAAGTTTTATATTTTGAAAAAAAACCTTTTGTGTCCTGCATTAAAATGTATTAGTGGTAAAACTATCAAAAATCGTGGAGGCCCATTCCCCTTCGTGCACTGGTGTTGTGTCACGCAATTATCTGAGATTGTATATAACCTTTTTTGAGGAATATCTGATTAATATTAAGAATGTTGTTGTCTATTCAACTTAAATGTAACTATTCTGTTGCTTAAAAATATTTAATATTATAGGACCATGTTGAGAATCTCATTTAGATAAATAAATAATTATCAGGTCATTAACTGTTTGTCGACCATTTTTGGGGGGGAAAAGCATAGACCCAATTTATGTGACAATCTGTAAAGCTAGGCTCAGGCTAGTGGTTTTGTAAAATTATGAGTTAGTTGTAATTCAGTGGGTATAAAATGAAACTAATATCACCTTTTAAAAATATTGATCCTTATGAATGATACCTGATGTCAATGTGTTTTGTTCTAGAATGCAAAAACTGTGGATTTGGTTTATGGCAATTTGTATTATCACAAAAGATGACACCTTTCATAAAGGATATCATAGGCAGCATGTGGACATTCGTTACCAAATTGGGTTGGTCAGCTTTGACCATTAACCCAACGTTCATCGTCTAGTTAAGCTTATGTACATACATGATCCCGAGAACATTAAAAAACAAGAAATTTTAGGAGTTAAGTGGTTTAGCCATTATTAGTTCCCTCTATTTGTGTTAATCATAATGAATAAATACTAAATGTTATTCCTTAGGAGCCCTAGCTTTACGAACGTGCCTTCGACCTATGATCTTAGGAAAAGTCCCTTAAGGGCTACGATTATGCTCAAATGTATTTTAATTTGCTTGTCAATTACTAAAGATAAACTTAGTTATCATTTTTATAAAACTTAGGTCAATTCACATTTCATCAACTTTTTTCGTCCTCTGGTAAATTCGATTATCAGTGTTAGTATTTTCATTAATATTTTTACACCACTCGCTTTACGGTGTGTTACTTAACCCTTCTGTGTTTAAGTTTTTTTCTGTGTTAACAGCAAATCTCTGTACATTTCTATTATCACCTAAATCATATCACACGTTTTACACAAATTTTTACTTACTATCCTTGTAATACTGTTGATGTGTCGTGCTTGTAGGTTATTATTTTATTATTTTTGTTTTTTTATCATTTATATTTTTGTCGACTTTATCCTAAAACAAAATCAACATACTATTCTTCTCCAACTGGGTCCAGTGGACTCTGAATTCAGCTTGTTAGCTTCTGTTTTGTGTTAAGTATGTGTTGTTCGATTCCAATTAAGTGCACTTGGAAGCAGCGTTTTATCCTATAGTTTCTTTACCAGTGTATTTTAGTTGTCTTATGTATTTATGTTCTGATTTTTAAGTTTTAATTACTTCCTAAATTCTAAGGTTTTTTTATTTTAATTAGTGGCCTGGGGGGTGGGGGAATTGTTTGGTGTTCACTAGTCTTGTGTAGGCTTAGCTTGGCGTGGGGGGGCTCGAGAAGACTGCCGATGGGTTTGCGGTGACATCACCGTGTACTGCATGAAGCTCCCCCCGACTTTTCGATGCTTTTAGTGTTCTGGGTGTGTTCGCCTCTGTTGGTGTTTTAAGTGCTAGGTCGATTGGGCGGGCGAGTTTCTTATGTTGTGGTGAATCGGGCTTTGGTTTATCATTCGTTGGATAGCAGAGATGCACAATTACATTGGAAGAAAGAAAAAGTCAGGAAGTTTGTCATGTAAAAGCTCATATGGTGTTTTGCCGTGACGAAGATGTATGATGGAACAATTTTGGGTGTAACATGCGGTAGCCACTGCTTCAGCCCATAAAAATAGCGGAGCTGTTGCATAAGTCCGAACACTTGTTATGCGAATGTCAGCTTCAATTTGCGTTACGATTTGTACTTTCAACGACACCTATTTTTGCATTTATGGAGATGAGAGCTGACAGATGTTTTGTGTGAGACGATACCAACATTTCTCATAATATTCACACAAAGTTTGATTACAAACTCAATCGCCCATTATCTGTTTCTGATGCGTCAAAGTCATGGACTTTCAGTGTTAGTTTGGATCATCTTAGAAATTTGATTGTATGAAAATCTGGAGCTTCATCTTTTGACCCTTAAGAACGTTAACATATTGTGAATCGTGAGTAATCAACGCAATGACAAGGATGTACTTCTTTCCATTAACACTTTACGAACGAATTGGTCCACAAAGATCCATGTGTAACAGATAGAGTTTTTCTTGATTGATGTCTTCAGATTTAGGTTTGTAGGGTTTCTTCTTGGTCTTACCCATTGCACATGCAGAACAAATATGGTCCTTTTCAAATTTTAGCTTCGGGAGACCTCGAACAAGACCATGTATGATAGCCTTAATTGGTTAATGCGACCAAAGTTTATGACTGAGGACAAACGTCAGTGCCCATAGCCAGGACTTCGTCTTTTGGGCCTTTGATTAGAGAGACAATTAGGAGAGACGCATCATGTCTCTGAAGAGCACTTGAGATATACAGATTGTTGCCTCGAGATCCACGTCATAATCAACACCTTATTAATTACGATTAGAAGCTGTGTGTGTTGACGAAAGCAACCTCAAGGCGGTTCGAATCACAAACTGCCCAACGTGAGAATTAAGTTGTGTCCAAGTCTTCCATATAGTAAAACATTGATTTCGTAACTTCCCCGCAATCTGATAATCACCATAGTCCTAAAATCTTTGCCACTGATCATTTCAGAATGTGACTTGTACCAAAATTTGTAGACAAAATTGGTGAGCTGAGAGCGATCTCCGGTCATATGCTTGGAGCAGCCAGAGTCCAAATACCAAAGGATAATTTGGATGACCTGCATTTATTAAGAGAGGAAGATGGAACATCAAAAATTATAGATCCCCAAGATTTACTGGGTTCCTTTTTGTTAGCAGATACAGATTGAAGAACCTTAGATTTGCTAACAGGAACATTAGTTTTAGAGTTCCTAGGTTTCCGTGAATAGACCAATGTTACAGCAGGTTTAGATGTTTCATTATCTAGAACAACTGGTTTCCTAAGGGGCGCTTCAGTAGTAGTGGTAATCCTAGTTAAAGGGCACGCATTTCCTACGATAGTGAAGGTCCGACCAGTAGGTCTCCAAATATATCCAATAGTTGTAAACATCTTTCCTGTTGGTTTCCAAACTTTTCTCTTTGTTTGTTTCTTAGCAGATTTAGATTTTGCACGAGCATTCACATTATTGATATAATCAAGAACACACAAATCATGATTATCAGAAAGCATGCAACCATTACACTTAACACATTTAAGTTCAGAATTAGCATTAAGCTTGGAATGCTGCACATGAGCAGTTCCTTTAGGTGCAACAACATGATCTTTATTTTTCAAACTAGATTTAACTTTCCTAGGGTGGGCTTCTACTTTATTCATCTGAGTACTACTTTGTGTTTGCAGAATCTTATCTTTCTTTGTATTGCCTGAAGGCTGTGATCCGCTAGCACTAGTAGATGGTTTTACTCCTGTAGAAGACAACATAGGTTTGTTAGAAGCTAGGTTTGATGTAGAGGCCTTTTTTGTGATTGTGTTTCTTGAGGATGTGACGGGCTCAGTGAATCTAACTCTTTTGACTTTATTCATTGGGGTCACAGCCACTAATTGTTCTCCGGAATTGTTGATACTAGGGCAGGTTTTACTGATTTTTGAAAGCAACTCCTGAATTAGTTTAGTATACTTACAGGCAGATTCTAAGGTTGGATCTAGGGGATAGTTTGCTTTAATATGATCGACTAGATCCCTAAGAACTGCAGCTTCTTCCTGAGTGTGCTTAATATAGGCAGAGTGAGCTGACCTTTTGTTCAACAATTTAGGGGTTATTGGTTCCGTATTAATCTCTGGATCACTAGGATGATGTGTAACTTCATTATTAGCTAAATCTTTTCCTTTGAGTTTCCTCAATTCATCCTTGAGAGTTGTAATTACCAAAACTTTTTCCTGAAGACAAGCATTTAAATCAGAAATTTCCACAGACTTTAGATTGACTTGATTAGTTAAGTCAGCACATTGTTCTTTTGATCGAACACGTGCTGGTTTAATCGAGTCATAAAGTTGCTTATAGGTCTGTTTCAAATGCTCATTCTCAGCAATAAGCTTTGTCACCCTATGATCCAATTCAATATTTATGGTTTCAATCTCTTCTAAGTCCTGTTTGATCTTATCCTTATCCATATTTCCACTGAGAGATTTAATTCTCTCTTTCAACTTCTTTATGACCATGTCTTTCTCTTGGGACTGAGCTTTCAATTCATTTAATTCAAACAATTGATCAAAACTTGGAGCACTTTGATTTGAAATAGAATTGTCCCTTTGAAAAATTTCCTGATTAAGTTGAGTATCAACTTCTAACGAAATGCAATGTTTTTCAAGAGTGGTAAACCTTTTGAACAGTTTATCGTAAATCTCTTTTTCAACAAAATCCTTTTGAAGCTCAGTCTCAAGTTTGAGACACTTTTCACATTCATGCACATTCACAGAGGCAAAATCCATAGAGGAATTTACAATCAAGTTCACAATATCTTTGCTCATCACTTGTTCCAAGAGTCGTTCATTTTCGTTCAAAGCTTGATTCATTTTAACTTCAAATGTTTTTGACTCTACACGATGTTGTTCCACAGCCTGTTCCATTTGATAGAAGACATTTTGGACTTCAGCAAGTTCATCAACCAATTGTTGGTTGAATGTACTAAATAAGTCCTTCAGAGCTTTTACAAATGGAATTATTTCATCCCTAAAACAAGCTTTTGTATGTTCGAAACCCCACGTGCCCTCAGTGATAGCTGTGGGCGTGGTTCTTTCTTTGACTACCACATCAAAGTTAGCAAGATGGTATTTAAGTTTCTTCAAACTCGTATTAACCATGCTGACTTTTGGAAGTTCTTTAGGAACCTCAACATTGGTGGGTCTATCAGAAAGATCGGGTTCTGAGGAACTCACAGAGTTATGCGACCAAAAGGCTTGTTCAGCAGATAATTCAGTTTGTGGAACAAACCGTGTTTCAAAATCTTTATAAAGTTTATTAAGAGCAGCATAATCGATTGGTGTGGTATCAATTTGTTTTATCTTTTCTTGCATCATATTATCCTTATGTTTTAAAAGCATTTTTGAACGACTCTCTTCAGCAAGTGTTAAGGTCTCTTCTGAGTCAGGGATCACAATAGGATTGGTTTTCTGAATTATATCACCAACATATAGCATAGGTTCCAACTGCTGAGCTTTCTTCAGATAGAAAGGATTTTGAAAACCTAGAGCTTGTTTAGTGGTATTATCATAGAAAAACTGAGGTTTCGTCAACATGTGAACAGTTTGTGCAGATTGATCTCTTTTAAAAACGATATTATCTAGGTGTTTGATCTGCTTTTCTAAGGCTATTTCCCTATCAAGGTTTCTAGATTCTTCTTTCTTAAAATCATTTTTGAGAAGTGTAACCGTTTGCAATAAAGATTCCTTTTCTTTTAAATGTTCTGAAAGAGTTCGTTTAAGATGATCAATCTCTACAGACTGTGCACATGAATCTGAAACGTTATCTTGACTCTTTAAATCAACGTTTTGTCCTTCTTTCAACACTTTGACTTGTTCCTTATATCTTTCAAGCTCAGCAGTTAAAGTATCATTGACACTTTTATTTTCCAGATTCGTCTTGGTACAATGAACTACTTGGGTTTTTAGTTGTTCAATCACAGATAATATCAAATCATCTTGTTGTGCAGAAGAGTTAGAATTTTGAACAGCTACCTGTTGTGATTCAATCAGATACTGAGAATAAGGAATGATATTGCTATCACTGGTTATTTCAGTCTCTGAATGGTTCACAACATTTGACTGTTCAGAAGACGGCATAGCCTGCACAACTTGATTAGTCATATCATTATTCACATTATCATGATTGTGTACCTCAGAAAGAGCGTCTGAACCATAGTGAGATAAATTCGCCATGAGAGCAACTTTGGCAGTGTTAAGTTCATCACAATCAGAGTCATATGCATCCAAATCATCAGCTTGATAAGCAGCATTGTGAGTTATGACAGTCTGTGTGGCTTGACCTTCTGGAATTCTTGGATCTGCCAAAAATGCGAGTTCCTCCTCATGTAAAATTTGACCACTTGCTTGAGCTTGAACCAACAACACTTTATCCTTAAACCACGAATCATCCCTTTTCCTCTTTGGTTTGGTGCACTGTTTGGACATGTGGCCTTCCCCTTTGCAGTTGTAGCAGATAACTGTTCTTTGTTTTCCAGAATTGTTTCCACTTGCTCCTGGAGTATAAGTCCTTGAAGTACCCGCAGCTACAGAAGTTTGTCTCCTATGAATTGGTTGTAATGTCAATCTTCCATTATTAATTGTAGCTTGTTGCCTAGGGTTTGACGAGTTTCTCAGCTGGTTATTGGTAGTGGGATAACGGGAAGTGACGACAGCAGTAAAAAATGACATCATGTGATTGATGGCATCAATGGGATCATCACCTTTCTGGAACACTGGAACAATTAAACCTGATTCTTGTTGGGAAAATTCAGATTGTTGATCAACTGAGGGAGGATATTCCAATTGAGGTATAGATGATGATGGAGAATAGATGTTGTGGTGAATTGATGTATGATAATCATTGGATGGATAAGTGATTAAAAGAGGTGTTGATGATTGATGAGTTGAGTATTGTTGAGACAGATAAGGTGAATCATACTGTGGAGACTGATATGATGAAACTTGTTGTTAAAAGTGAGTGTTTTGGTGTGAATTTTGATGAGTTTGATAAGGAGACTGGGTCATCTGATGAGTTGCAACCAAAGCAAGCGGATCTGAATTGCATTCATGCATTAAACGAACCTCATTTGCATTAAATTCATGTTGTCCCAAATAAGCATGAAGCTGATCAATGTTAGTTGTGTGCAAATCTCGAACCAGTTTGATATTTGTCACAAATTTACTCCATTCAGGAGGAAGGGTATTCAAAAACATTATGTTCACTTGAAATTGTTCCAGTTTCATGTTGTAAATGTTCATGTCATTAAGTAGCAGTGAAAATTTCAAGTAGAATTCACGAAGTGATTCCCCCTTCTTATAAGCAAACTTATCGAATTCATCATAAAGCTTACACTCCCTTTCCTGTTTCGTCAATGAAGTTCCTTGCATGAGAAGTTGAATTCTTTCCCAAAGTTCCTTGGCGACTTTATGATTGCTTACCAATGCATAGACCTCAGGTGGTAGTCCTTGGAGAATGATATTTGTTTCCTTGATATCACAATTAGCTTGAAGTGCTTCCTTAGCAGATAACTCAGAATATATCTTTGGCCTTGTAACTCCATTTTCCACAATTGAAGGCCAAATGAGTGGACCACTTTCAACGGATTCAAGGATCATTCGTCCATTTTGTCTATTCAGCATGTATAGTTCCATTCTTCTTTTCCAAGAATCATACATATCCTTTTCCAGCATTTGTGGACGATTGTCAGCACCCGAAAGAATTGCTTTGTCAGCTAGAGTCGTTATTGAGAAATTTGTATGTTAAAAGATTACTTGATTGATCGAAAGGTGGTAGAAAGAAATTGTGTTTAATTAAGTTGCCTTTTAAGTGTTTTAAATCCTTAAACTACACGGGATTCAATTCTTGACAAAACCGGGAAAATAATTGAATGCTTCACGGGATTTTACAAGTCAATGAAATAAACCGTATAATTTTGAAAATTGAGTTGGTCGAGCTTCAGTGTCATGAGCTTAGGAAACGTAATCAGGGTTTCGTGATGTTTGCATTTGTTGTTTCATCACGGGAAGTTTATATGTTGTGATAGTTGCAGTTTGCTTTATCACGGGGAAAATCTTGTGGTCCTATGTTATACGTTTTGGCGACTATTTGGAGATTTAAATGGTCTGGCATGTTTTGCAACTGTTGATTTTAGAAATCATACATATATTTTGAAAGGACATTTAAGGAATTAAATGGTCATATATACTTTGGAAACCTTTGGGTTATTATTCATATCTAAACTAACCTATGAACTCACCAACTTTATGTTGACGTTTTTAAGCATGTTTTTCTCAGGTGAATTAGATGCTTGGATTATCTGATGTGCATTGGAGTCTAAATTGACAAGATTTCATACTTGGGTTTCTACAAATGATCAAATCTCGTTGTGTTGCTTTCAAGCTTTTCATTGTGATGCAATTATGGGACAACTATTATTTTGATTTCAGAAAATCAACGAGATTGTTTTACAAATGACACATTTAGAGGTCGTTCTCTTGTATCTAGCGTTGTGTATTATGAAGTAGCACCCCAAGTGGTATTCCGCTGCGTTGTGATTTTTTTGGGGGTGTTACACACTACCTTCATCTTCTACACCATCATAATCTTCACCCAAATCCAAGCTCTCTGCTACAAACTGACTCTTATCATTATTCAAAGCCAAGCATGGACGTTTCAGACTTTACAAGAGTTTCTTTCAATAGTTACAAGGACGTTATGGTTACTTGTTTGAACATCTTTCGGCCAAGTTCATGCCTAGAAGAAAGTTTAATGAACTTGCTAAAAATCTTAAAGACATCATGATGGAGGCTTTCCCATGTTGGTAGATGATCGCATCAAGGTCCTTCTCAAGAAACAAGTTCCATTATATGTAGCAGAGGGGCTTATATTGGAAAGAGAAAAGAGTCAAGCAGATGTGACCAAAATGATTGCTAAGGCTATTCAACAGTAACATGCGAATCTTCATTCAGAGTGATGACATCAAGTAACGTCTATTTTAAAGCATCATTTATCCCATGTATTTAACCCATTTTATATAATTATTGCAAAGAATTATTACTTAATCATTTATATTTGATAATTGCAGTAATTATGGAGTAATTGGTAAATATTAGCAAAAGGCGCGCATTTTGGAGCTTAAATGAAGATATTTTGAAGATTTACTATTATGACAACCAATACGTCGTATCCATCAAGGAAGATACGACGTATCCGTGCCTGCACTCACCAAAGACCACAAAGGAAAGAATATCAATACGTTGTATCCAGAAGAAGTCAATACGCCGTATTAAAGATATAATATGTGAATATTATGGAAGATATCAAACGTGGCCCCTACTCCAAGAAACTCTAATACGCCGTATTCAATCCCTTGGATACGCCGTATCGAACCGACTTCCAGACCCTATAAATACAAAACTTAAAAACGAGTTTTAAGTGTGCTGAATCATATTCTCGATACCTAAACCATAAAAGTCGATTTTCAGAGGAGAAAAAGAGCAGAAGAGGTATTATCCATACCCAAGGCTAAGCCGGGAATCCCAAACTCGAGATCCAAGATGCGTCCCAAGTTTAAACCAACCGGTCGATTACCAAACTGTGTAGGCCACGTTTCGTATTTAATGTTAACATTACTACTTTTAACCTTTTCTCTTGGCACGTTCCAGATTCATATTAACTTAAGGCTCAAATAAGACTCGACAGGGTTCAAATAAGAAAGGCTTAAGGGGCGAGTAAGGTACCGATAGATTCGTAATTTCGTGCTCTTTCCAATGGAATGATCGTGGGATTTTTACGAGTTTGTTTGAATCTCGATAAACGTGAAAACGTCATCGAAAGTCACCCGAAAATTACCGTTTTTGCTTCGTTTTCAATTATTTGTACCTGTAAGAAATAATAACACAATACAAACATATTTGCAACATAATTATCCATATTTTATGGTTATTAGTCCAATTTATTTTATTTTTGGGGTATAAAGGATGTGTGTTTAAGCACACATCAAATTCCTCCACACTTAGCCATTGCTGGTCCCACACGCAATGTTTATAATACATGCCCGGAAAGAAATAATTTAACCCCCCTTAACTTAATAACCCCTCACATCAAACAAGAACATAAAATGTTAATTAAGAGAGTTTAAAATCATTTGTATCTAAAGCGCATCCGTTTTAACCACTTTATTCAATAATAGATAAAAATTAAGATAAAATTTATTTAAAAGGCTTTAAGAACGGGAGTTCATCATCCTTGATTTTCACAATCCTCAAACCAAGCTTAAAAGTAGTCACAGCTTAAATATAATATTAGATGCTAACACTACTCATAAATGCTAATTATGTAAACGCAGCTACTTTTCACTCCCTTATTCCTAATTTCCTCTAAGGATTTTATTCGGAAAACATAATGTGAAACGAGATCACCTATTTAAATATATTAAGGCCTTATTACTATAAATGGGACCAGTTAAGACCATAAATAGTTTGAAATCCTTTCCTTTGGGCTAGTTTTTGGCCCGGTACTGTAACACTGTAGCAGGCACTGTAGCTGTTACAGTGCCACCGACCATTTGTGAAATGTATTATAGAGTAATAACTTACAAGTATATCCATGTTAATATGTTGGCTTTACATATTTGTGAAAAACTGAAAAAGAAACATGCCATTTTAATGTGTCTTTCTTCATATGCTTTTTTGTTTACCAAAAATGCATATTTTAAACGTTAGAGCTAGGGATGAGACCCACATCTTGGTATCGAATCGGAATCGTACTGGTTTTATATCGAAACGGTACCAACTCTCGATGCACGATACGGGACCGGTACCATGAGTCCAGCAAAAAAAATCAGGACCACTAAGACGATACGGGTATAAAAGCGGGATAGTACCAAAAAATACCCGAAATTTAAGTATTCATCGTACGCCCATTGGTCCTATACTCCTATTACATGGAAATTAAAGCCCCTCTTTTGCCGAAGAGAAAACTAAACGTCCTCTTTTTCTGAAAATAAAAAACTATCCCAAAAATTAAACCCTAATATATTATTAATAACTCAAATCATCAAGTGTACATCTTTAAATCATCTCAATCATCATCACTGGAAAAAAAATTGAGGTATATTAATTTTTTTTATATGTACTCCATAAAGAAGACAATCACGTGCATGTACTTTTAGAGCTACGTTGGAACAAAACAGTTATAATCCATAAAGAAGACAATCACGTGCATGTACTTTTTACCAATGTTTTAAAACTCGGTTTTTTAGTTGACCCGATTTAGTGACCGGTTCACCGGGTTACCGGTTCAACCGGTTGAACCGCCGGGTCAAACCGGTTCTATACATATGTATATTTTTCCATGTATTTAATATGTAGTGTGGTATAATCTCATAATTTATCTTACGTTCAAATGAACCGATAAAAAAATATTGAGTCGTTACTGATTAGCTTTAGTTTTTAGTTATATATTTATAAAATTATAGCAAATAAATGAAAAAACAATTAACTCATTATTACAAGTTGTAATAAACTATAAGAAAAATAAATATTAGTTGGTGTTTTAAGTTATTTTTGACTATATTTTAACTAACACTAGTCATCATCAGTAAAGTTATCAATAAAAACATAAAAAGTGAGTTATGAGAAAACAACAAGTTTATTTTGTTATATTAATCTTTGAAAGAAGGTCAACGGACCATATGTGGCATGGGCTTATCACCGCGGTTCAACCGGGTCAAACGAAAAAAACCAGACCGTTCAATCCGGTTCACAAAGACTAAGCACAAACCCGGTCCACGGTCCGGGTTGCGGTCCCCGGTCTCCCAGCGAGTTTCTACAGGTTCAATCCGGGTTCTCACACGGCCGGGTCAAACATGGTTTTTAAAACATTGCATTTTACTATTAAACCTACGTAGACATGACCATAAATAGACGACAAACTTGTCTTCAGTCCATAAGCTTGAAGGTTTAATACTTACATCAAAATGGTGATGAAAGTCAAAAATGCTACAATATAATGGCATATGAGCGATGTTGGTTAATCAAATAATGGTTAAAAACGTTTATTTATATATTTTGAGACTTTTTGGATGTATTGAATGATTATTTAAAGAGCGCAATTGTCATGACACGGGTTGTGCATGTAGAGGAAAGACTTGCCATAGACTAAGACAAACGCGTCTCGGTTCTATAATACACTGATTCCTTACAAAGTTCGATCTACTCTAGCGACGATTGCAGATCATTCAATTGGAGAAGCAAGTCAGGTTTTGGTGCAAAAGTGTCAAGAGCGCCGTACGTAAGTAGTGCTCATAAGATTAGTACACACAATCAGACAATAGACACACCAGAGGAAAGTATGTATGTAACGCAAGCGTACACTATCACCAAAGTGAAGAAATTGGAGAAGCAAGTCAGGTCTGGCAAAGCAAGGAGAAGGGCTAGGATTGTTCTCTCAGAAGATGAAGATGCTGCAGAGGATCCTTCCAAACAGGGGAGGAAGATAGCCCAGATTGATACAGATCCTACTATTTCTTTGGTACAGGATGAAGGAACTTCATGGTTTCAGGAGGATGTAGAGACTCAGGAGAAGAATAGTGCTGATACTGAAGTACTCCTAGAAGAAGAAACTCCAACTGAGCTTATTGAAGACCTTGGAAGTGGTGAAAAAGGTGAAAAGGAAATTAGTACTGCTGATGTACCAGTTAGTACTGCTGGTGCAGAAGTTAGTACTGCCAGCCATGATGTTAGTACTGCTGCTGCAACACTAGTATATATTAGGAGGAGTGCATCAAAGGCAAAGGACAAAGGAAAGGCCATTATGCAAGAACCTGAGCCTCTAAAGAAACTCAAAAAGAGGGTTCAAGTACAAATGAGTGTAGATGAGGAGTTAGCAAGAAAGGTTCAAGAGGAGGAACAAGCAAAAGCAATGGCAGAGCAAGAACAAGAAAGGATCAATTTTGAAGCTGCTCTGGAACTACAAAGGAAATTAAATGAAAGGGAAGAAGTTCCAACTGAAGCTACACAATCTCATACTATTGATTAGAGTGATCCTGCTGTGCTTAGGTACCATGCTCTTCAGAATAGACCTTACTTTGTTGCTGAAGTTAGGAAGAACATGGTCATGTACTTGAAGAATCAAGCAGGATACAAGCAAAGTTACTTCAAAGGATTGAAATATGAAGATATTAGACCAATATTTGAAAAAGTATGGGATCAAACATATACTTTTGTACCTATGGATTCAGAGGATAAGGAAAAATATAGTGAAAAAAAAGCCTTAAGAAATCACTTGCAAGGAAAAGAGCAGGTGAAAAACGAAGTGAAGAAAGTACAAAAAGGAAAAAAATAGAAGATGATGTAGAGAAGGAAGAACTTAAAGCCTATTTGGATTAGTTACAAGAGAAGAATTTGCTATGGAAATTAAATCTTTAGCTACTAAGTATTCAATAGTTGATTGGAAGACTCATGTCCTGACAGAAAACTTCATGTATTATCAAATCTTCAGAGCAAATGGAAGTTTCAAGAATTACAAGATCTTCAGTGAGATGCTTGATGATTTTGACAGACAGGATGTATTAGACTTACACAGGCTAGTTAAAGCAAGGTATATGACATCAAGTTCAGAAGGTTATGACTTAATGCTTTGGGGAGATTTGAATATCCTATTTGAGCCTGATGAAGAAGATAATGTCTGGAGGAATCAACATTGTTGGTAGAAATATTGTGATATTTAATCTATACATTCTCTTTATTTCATTGGTGATGACAAACATGTAACTTATAACACATAACGTAAAGTGCTTAAGTTACTCGTAACCACTAATCATCAATTCGTCAACATCTTTCGACCTCTCAAGTTTTCTTTAACAATTAATTTAAGTTCGCACCCAACGTAAATCACTAAAGGTATGAACAAACAAACTTTAATTTGTTGAATGATCAAAGAAATTTTTTTACTTTTCCAAACCTTACATTTATAAAATGGGACAAACATTTTAAACTTACAAAACATTTTCTACATTTAAAAGAAACATTTTATTCAAAATAAACATTTTGAATTTCAAATTTTCAAACCTAAAACGGCTAGAAAAGGTCCAGTAAACACCTCCCCTTCCCCACAAAAGGACAAAAAAAGGAGCGTCTGAAAAATAGGCGGCCCCCTTAATTAATTAAGCGTACCGGCCATATTTAAGGGGACCGCCCAAATAAAAAATTAATATTTTTTCTTATAAATAGTGGACTGTTTCCACAGATTTTCTCACTTCTTTACACATAGTTTTCTCAGATCTAAAACCTCACTTCCAACCCTTTCCTTTGTTCACATTATATATTATAGTATGTTTTAATAATATAATCAATCCATCCCATTCATTCAAGTACAAGAGAAGAACTCTCGTTATCGTCAAGATACGAAGTTATGTAGTTAGTGCATTTGTGACATGTTTTGCATTCATAATGTATAGATCGAGTCCATGTATTCCAAACTTATGTAATAGTTAGATCATAATGATCATGGTGTGTATAGTTGTTAGATCGTGGTGATCATAGGAAGTTTAGATAGATAGGTGTGAAAGTAGAAGTGAAGTAGTGAAGTAGTGTGGTGAAGAATATTAAGGCGTGAAGAAGTTGTGTAGTTGTGAAGTTGTGTTGTGAAGTCGTGAAAGTAGTGAAGAAGTTGTGTAGTCGTGATCAAGTCGTGAAGCAAAGTTGTGTAGTGAAGTTGTGAAGTTGTGGTAGATTGGTTCTAGCTAAGATTAGAACTCGACATCTAGCTTAGTGTCGGAAATTGATATAAGCAAAAGTTGTGTACGGTTTTCTCCGCCTAAAGGGAGCTTGTTGACTAGTGAAGTAACTCTCGAGTTGGGTACTCGGGGAGTGGAGTAGGGCGAAGAGGTGCTTCGTGACCGAACCACTATAAATCATCGTGTCCGGTTTGTATTTCTTTTACTTATCTCTTTACTTTTATGCTCGCATTTATCGCTTTATATTTATACTTGCAATTGTGTGATGTGTTGATTATATAGTTTTAATTATGTTTATGTCATGAATAAATGTGAATATTGTGTGTTGGTTTGTGTTGTTGTAAATCGATGTATTACTATGTGTATATACTGTATGAAATCATCATATTGTGTCACTCTTTATCGGTAATTTGATTCGAAACATTTTAAGATTTTAAATGAAAACGTATTCACCCCCTCTACGATTTCCACAGTTTACCCAAATTTCTACAATTATACACATATAAATGAGACACACACATGCAAGTGAAAATACACATAGTATGATCATTGTAAGTTAATTTAACGATTTTGTCAAAGTAAACAAACGTACATGACAAACACATATATAAAAATTAAGGCATATAATAATTATATTTATATATATTATATATATATATATATATATATAATATAATCGTATATGTATAGAATATATTATTTTTGATGAGCTGACCGCGATGGCTTCTGAACACAGCAGTTCAGGACCCGCTCTTCATGAAATGACTCCTGTATCAATCAGTTCAGGACTCGTGCCAAACCCTCCTTCTTCAACACCATTTGTACCACCTTCGAGATCTGACTGGGATTTGTTGTTTCAACCAATGTTTGATGAGTCACTTAATCCCCCACCTTATGTTGATTTACAAGCACCAGAAGTCATTGCTCCTATTCCTGAAGCAGTTGCACCTGAACATGCTGTATCAACTGGCTCACCTTCCTCAACTACAGTTGATCAAGATGCACCATCACCAAGTAACTCTCATACAACACAAGAAACTCAAACTCCTATTATTTCTCATGATGTTGAAGAAGATAATCATGATATTGAAGTTGCACATATGGGTAATGATCTATACTTTGGTATTCCAATTCCAGAAGTTACTTCTGATTAATCCTCATCATCAGATGTTATTCATACAATTGTGCCTCCCGATCACCGAGTTTCTGAACACAATAGCAAATGGACTAAGGATCACCCACTTGAGAATATAGTCGGTGCTCTTGACAGACCAGTTTCCACACGACTACAACTTCATGAACAAGCCTTATTCTGCTACTATGATGCCTTTCTCACATTAGTCGAACCTAAAAACTACAAAGACGCATTAACTCAAGCATGTTGGATTGAAGGTATGCAAGAGGAACTTCATGAATTTGAACGTCTGGAAGTTTGGGAACTTGTTCCTCCTCCTGACAAAGCATTTGTCATATCTCTTAAGTGGATCTATAAGGTTAAGCTTGATGAGTTAGGAGGTATTCTGAAAAACAAGGCTCGATTGGTCGCTCGTGGTTATCGCCAAGAAGAGGGAATCGATTTTAAAGAGTCCTTTGCTCCGGTAGCAAGATTAGAGGCTATACGAATTTTTCTAGCGTTAAAAACGAATTAAGAAAGTTAAAAGGAAATAGCGTGGATACTAAGTTTGCAAAACCATCAATCTTGGGGAAACCGGTTTTACAACCACCCAGAAACCAATCAGTTGTTAGACAACCGAATGCGTTTAAATCTGAACGACCTAATTTTTCAAAACCACGGTTTGCCTCCCAAGTTGATGTGAATAACGTTTTGTCAAAACCAGTCACTCAACATTATTTGCCTAAGGGAAGAGAATCTGCTTTTGCAAAACCTAATCATATGATTGCATCTAGCTCATCTAGGAATAGTTCTAAGAACATGCCAAGATTTAGTTCAAATGACATGGTTCATAATTACTATCTAGAGGAAGCTAAGAAAAAGACACAAGAAAGAGATAGAAAGTCAACAACTAGTGTAATGCCATCTGCTAAATCACAAAACACTACTAAGAGTTGCAAATCAAAACCTAGGAGCAATAATCAAACATCTAGGGTTTTGCCAACATCTAAGAGTAGTTGCCCAACGACAACTGTTATGCCAAAAGCAGATCACTCTAGGAATTCTAGTCCTTTCTCTGACTTCAAACACTTTGTGTGCTCAACTTGTCAAAAGTGTGTCTTTAATGCAAATCATGATGCCTGTATAACAAAATTCCTGAAAGAAGTGAATTCTCGTGCTAAGATTCAACCCAATAAGACTAGAAACAGTAACAAACCCGTAGATCCAACGAGTCATACTCAGAAACCTGGTAGGAAGATCGTTACAGGACATAGTTTTTCTCCCAATAAGTCTTCCGCTGTGCATGAGAAAACAAACACTCCTAGATCTTACCTTAGGTGGATACCGACGGGTAGAATTTTTAACACTGCTGGTCTTAAGTGGGTTCCAACTGGAAAGACATTCACATCTAGCACAACAAAGGTTGATTGTGAACTCCCAAATGGTTCAAATGATTATATCACTAACCCTTATAAATGCGATCAAACTCTCAATGTCAGTGCAGGTACTCTTAACTTAAGTGCAGGTACATTTTGCAATCCTGAAAAGGAAAGACTCGGAGTTTGTTTGCTGAAAAAAGTGATATATCAGAAACCAAGGGTTCCAGGAATTTATGTATGATGAACAAGGACAATGGCTGTTGATTACTTCAGATCAACACCCGTGCTTCATGATAATGGTGTCTGTAGACAACACTTCAGGCCTCGCTTCTCAAAGAAAAGAAGAGTGTACGCTTCAGTGCGCTTTATCTTCAAAAGAAGAGAAATCTTCTTGTATCCTAAGTAAATACTTAAAATCATAAAAACACAAAAAGATTTTTTATTTTTATTTTTATTTTTATAAAATTTTATAAAAACAAAAGAGAAAAATATAAAATCAGAAAAACCAAAAAGATTTTCATTTTATAAAACCTTTATAAAAACAAAATACAAAATTAAAAAATGAGAAAAATACAAAAAGAAGTTTTTCAATGGCATGTCTTTTGCAAACGATAATATTTACGTCCCTAGAAATGTCTTTCAATAAAGACACGTGGACATAAATAAAGTTCGTGCAAAAGTTCAAATGTTTTTCAAAACATGCCATATGGCTTGCTATTATTTCAGATAGCAACCCGGTCATCATCTTAAAGGCAAGTATTTCAAAAAGAAAACTTGACCTCTCAACGGGAATTTATTCTCGGGCATGGTCTACTTTATGACCATGCAAAGGCTTGTGATTACTTTGCATCACAACCCGTGCTTCCTATATTTCCATAAGTGTACGTTTCAGTGCATTTATGAGTATAAATAAGAGAAATCTTATTTTTATTGGTAAAAAGTTGTCTTCATAATGAATCAGTGTTTTCAGTAATCACAAAAAGATTTTTAAAAGACAATTCGACCACTCACTCAATGACAACAACTCTTTAAATAGAAAACGGGTCATTTTTTGAGGGGGAGAATGCGTCATCAAACAATCTTGTAAAATGGTCTTTCAAAATAAGTCATGAAATAATGGATAAAGTTTTGGATAATAACGGATAACAATTTCAAGGGGAGTTAATTTATATTAACTTCAAGTGCTTTAGATGTCATTCGTTTAAATCTTTATGGACTTAGAGACTTAGTGAATTCAGGCTTTAAACTACAGACAATCAATATTGCCAACACCTCTTAGTTTGTAAAAGACTTAGAAATGCTTGGAAATACTTTCATAGTTTTAAATGCCTTAAAGTTAATTCTCACGGAATAGATTTAAGCTTATTAATTCTTCAAACACAATCTCGAATATGTATGCGTATAAGGTTTTGCTGATTCCGACGTGTCGAAACCAGCAAGGGGAAGGAGTAGATGTATACTTGATAGTGTCCTTGGTTTTCTTTTGAGGTTAGCTACTTTTGTCTTTTGAGGTTAGCTTCTTTTGATTTAAGGCTGTGTTGAATCTTTCAGGTGTACTATTTCAATCACATGTAGGAAGAGACATCTCGTCATTAGCCAGTATGCATCATTTGAGTCCCCAGGGGGAAGTGTTAGGAGTATAATCATTTTAAAATGTGAGAAAAGTTATTTCTGATTCAATAAATACTTCCTCAAACGGTCAATCCCTAAGCTTATTCTTAAAAGAAGTAGAAATATTTGATAAAAGAGGTACACATAGGTATGATGATTCCTTAATTCAGTCAGTATTCTGCAGAAAGAAATGAGTACATTTGGGACTTAGTTTACTTAGGTGCTATCATTTCGACTACTTAGAGGGAATAATTGTGACATTCGGGACTTAGTTGACTTTGATGTTGCAATTTATATCATCAATATCCTGAAGAGAGAAATGCGCTCATCCGGGACTTAATTGACTTTGATGTTGCGGTAACAAATTCTTAAAAGAGGTTAACTGTGTACTTTGGATATCTGGGCTTTATACATCAAGACTGCTTGATGCGGCTTGTGAAATCCTATAATGATTCCATAGATCGTTATTAGGACTCATCTAAGGTATGATAACAATGATTGTAACACGCAGCTAACCTGTGTACACAAAGAGATACAAAGATCATAGACACTTTGGAGTGTCATGACACCCTCAGTCCTTTTGAAAGGGATCTATCACCGGATGACTGGCCTCCTTGATTCCCACCAGAAACCTCTGGAATAGAATCAGGAATATGTGGAGTAGGTGAAGGTCTAGGTGATGGGTCAGATTGAGGCTCAACATTTGCTTCACTTGGGTGAGGATGAGAGGGTGTAGGTTATGGTTCAGATGGTCTTTCTAAAGTAGCACCCTCATCCTTAATGGAATGTACCAACATAGAAGCAAATAAAGGTGTGACTTTCCCCGAAAAATGTTACCCTTTTTAACCATAAAGGAGAAAACTTTACTTGTCAAAGTATGTAAGAAAATGATCTAACGGTACTTGGTACATTTAGTAGCTGTTTATCAAAAAGATTGAAATAAAACGTTTGGATACATTAACTCAAACTTTCTTCTTTGCATCTAAATGTCTAAGCATACCATCAAAAATTAATTTAGAAAAATTATATTTCTGATTAGATGTTAAGCAAATGACAGCAGTGGCAATGTTAGTGGGAATTTGATCCCAAGAGGTGCTTTTTGAGCTAATACAATGATTCATTGTATGAAATAGAAATCTCCATTGGGGTGAAAAAAAAGCTTTATTAAATGTTAACACTGTTAAATCCCCCTCATAACCCCAAACCATGAGATGTTTAGCCATCATTATAGCCTGATAGGTAGAGAAATCTTATCCCATCAGCATCATCAAAAAGAAGGTCACTTCTTATTGATGCTTCAGAGATAGATACATGCTTGCCAGCTACTTTGGCAGTAATGTACCTTACATTGTTGATTATTTTGGATTTAGCAGACATCTAAAATTGTTCAACAAATATAGTAGAGACTACTAGACTTACAGTGAGAGCATGATGAATGGAGCTTTGCGCAAGAAAATAATAACTTCATGAAACTCTGCATTCCCTTCAGTCTTCTCTAAATAAGCGACCATATTGTGCTTAGGGCATGATTCAAGAACAGCCATGGTGGTTAAATTAGTGATCGTCGGTTGAGAGAGAGATTAGGGCTTATATGGAAGAAAATATTTGAGAGTGATTACGTAAGGGAACTATGCAATTGAGATGGGTTTATATAGTTTTAGGAAACCTAAAATACAATGAAGACCGTTTTCACCTTTACACTTTGTACCCTTGCGGGTATATTCTTCTACGTCTCTATAGCGCTTAGGTACTATCTTTGCCCAACCGGTACTAACTTTGCACTGTCCCCGGTACTAACCTCATGTGCCAATCAAAAAAAATAGATGAACAAGGTTGGCAACAACAGTACTTCAATACCGTCTTTATCTCTTCCTAATGACTCTTAAAAACCCAATGAACTTCTTGAAATTCGTCACCGATGGTTAAAAATGATTCTGCACACTAAACACTTCATTCAAACTATACAACAAATCATAATGCCTCCCCTTAACTAATGCAGCTTATGGATTGATTCATCACAATAGTAAAAAACCATGTACTGGGAACCTACTAACATCAAATGCCTTGGTTAGAAGATCAGCTACATTATCATCAGTGTGGATTTTAAGCACATGTATAAGTTTCTTCTCATAAGCATCCCTGATGAAGTGATGCCTAATGGCAATATGCTTTGTTTTGGAGTGATATACTGGATTCTTAACAATGCATATTGTACTCTCATTATCAATGTAGATCTTTGTGTTCATGAAATTGAATCCATAGTCTAACATTTAATTTTGAATCCTACAAATACTTGCACACAGTAATTGGCTAGCTGAGTTAACATATTCTGCCTCTGTGTAGAAGAAGCCACAATTGTTGCTTTTGCATTGACCAAGAAATAAGTCTCCTGCAAGAAAATGACAAACTCCTGTGTGGATTTCCTGTCAAGATTTGCTCCAGCATAGTCAGTATCTGAGTAGGATTCTAGGTCAAAGGAGGACACTCTAGGATACCAAAGGCCCAGTTTGGGTTTGCCCTTTAGATACCTAAAAATCCTCTTTACAGCACTTAGATGGGAGGTCTTTGGAGTGACCTGAAACCTAAAACAAGCACAGACTGCAAACATAATATCAGGCCTAGAAGCGGTCAAGTACATTAAAGAACCAATCATGGATCTATAAAGATGTACATCCACGTCACTGGCTTCCTCATCTTTGACTAAAGGCTTTTGGGTCTCAATTGGTGTACTAGCAGTCTTGACACTAACAAATTCAAACTTCTTCAGAATTTCTGCAACATACTTATCCTGACTGATAAAGATACCATCTTCTTTTTGTTTGACTTGTAATCTAAGAAAGAAAGTGAGCTCTCCCATAGAACTCATCTGAAATCTACTCTTCATTAATGCCTCAAATTCATCACACTAAGATTTCTTTGTAGAACCAAATATGATATCATCCACATAAACTTGTATTAATATGATATCATGTTTGTCCTTCTTAATGAAAAGAGTCTTGTCATTAGTTCCTCTTTTGTATCCATTCTTTAACAAGAAAGTAGATAAAGTAGCATACCAGGCTCTAGGAGCTTGGTGTAACCCATAGAGAGCTTTCACTACTTTGTAGACCTTCTGAGGATATTTAGGATCTATAAAACCTGGTGGTTGAGACACATAGACCTCCTCATCAATTTTTCCATAAAGGAAGGCAATTTTCACATCCATTTGATAGACTATGAAGCCCATGTAAGAGTCAAAGGTAAAACGATCCTATGGCTTCAATCCTGGCCACAGGACAAAAACTCATCATAATCTATCCTTCTCTTGCCTATGTCCCTGAGCAACTAACCTTGCTATTATTTATGTCCACAACTCCTCTCTCATCCTTCTTATTTCTATAAACCTATTTTGTTCCAATTGCCTTCTTCCCATAAGGCAAATCTACAAGAATCCAAATTTTTTGAATCTTGAACTTTCAGAATTCTTCCTGCATAGCATTCAACACTAACTTTAATATGTCAGGTGCTTTAGAGATCTTCTTTGGGTTCAAAATTTTGAGACAAGAAATAAGCAAATAAACAATGCTGAAAGTCCTTATGATTATTTCTTATTTGCTTTTGAATATAACTTACAAAAGCATGGGCTCCAGAACTTTTAGAACTTTACTTCTTGTTTGAACTGCTGATTGAGGATCTCCAAGAATGAGAGTTAAAGGATGAATAGAGTTAATCCTGGATGTGGGAATAGGACTAACATTCACAATAGTTTTTAAATTTGTGAAGTCAGCCACTGCACCCTCATCATCATAAGATGAATTTGTAAAAATACCATCAGTGGGATTTTAATAAATGTCCTCAAGTGCAGGTATTTCTGAGTTATCTTAGTCAGTTAGGTTGGATCATGTAGGATAGTCCATCATAAGGAGTGGCAGTACTAACTGTTGTACTAACAGTATTAACTGTGTTAGTACTGCTAGCTTTAGCAGCTCCTACTTGTAAAAGCAAATCCTTAGTTTCTTGGGCAAATTCCTTCCTGAGAGCTTCAGCTGCATCAATAGCATCCTTTTCTTGCCTCTTAAGTCTTTCAAGTTCATCCAAAAAGACTTGATCCTCCTTATCTACTGGCTTCTCATTTGTCTTTAAATCAGGATGTTTGTTAGGTGTTTCATCTGCATCCTTTCTGGTTTTGATCTCTTTGACTGTTGAAAATAAAGAAGACCATATAGCAGTACAAAAGTAGTCCTGAGCAGATTCATCTTCTTTTTCAGAATCACCTGCATCAATATTATCTTTTGTACCTGCATTGTGATTAGCTTCTTGTGGACCTGCATGTTTGTTAGCTTGATTCTCTGATCTCACAGGTTGATAATTCATTGAATCAGTTAAATAATCAAGATCAAACGCCAAGTTGGTCTTTTCTGCACATCTGGTTTTATTTTCTAAAAAGGTTATGTGCATGTTTTCCTCAACTCTTTTGGTTTCTAAATTGTATACCCTAAAAGCCTTGCTTTGTAAAGAATACCCAAGTAGAAACCCTTCATCTGATTTCCCATCAAACTTGCCCAGATGGTCAATGGTATTCAAGATGGTCACATGGCACCCAAAAGGTCTTATGTAGCTTATGATTGGTATTTTACCAGTTACAAGTTCATAAGGTGTCTTATTATGAGGCTTGGTCACTAATACCCTATTAAGAACATAACAAGCAGTACTAACTGCTTCAGCCTCATAAAATTCTCCTTCTTGATTCTTTAAAAAGAGTTAGGTAAAATGAATCTGGTAGCATAGTCTAGCTAGCCTCATTAAGGGTCATGTTCTTTCTTTCAGCAAACTCCATTTTGTTGGGAGTTCTAGCATTACTTGATATTCCCTCTTGATCCACTTTTGGACTTGTCACAGAATGTAGTATAGAGATATCCCTGATATCTTAAATTCTTGGTTCCATTTCACATCTAAGTTTGTTTTTAACTTTTGATTTAATTGGTTCTTCTGTATCTGTGTGTGTCTTTATAAAGTCCTTAAGAATTCAACTGTCATCATCCTTAGTTCTTAAGAAGAACACCCAAACGAAACCCGTTAAAATCATCGTTGATATATAGGCAATATAGTCTTATGGTTGAAGCTCTTATCAGATGTATGGCCAAACAAATCCTTATGACGAAGCTGTAAGGAGTGACTAATAGAGCTCACTGATTTGGCCTTACAGGAGGCCTTGTGTTGCTTTCCTTTCTGACAAGCAACACAAGTGTGATTCATTTGTAAAAATCTTTTGAAGGGGTAAACCTCTTACAAGGTTTTCCTTTCACAAGTTTGTTAAGTTTTTAAAGTTAACATGACCCACCTCCTATGCTATTTATTAGAATTCATCAATGTGGCCTTTGCAATTAAACAAGCTAAACCTCCCTGATAGGAACCAAATGTTCTCTAAATGAAACAGGTACATATTGTTTTGTCTAGGGATTTAGGTAATAATTGATTTTCATAGGGTAACTTAAATTCAGTGAGACAAACAGAACATTCAGAGTACAGTGAAAAGAACTTTGTTCTTCTTATCAACATATCTGTGACACAGAAAAGAGATTGAAATGCTGAAGTTCTTTCACAAAGCACACATCCTCAAAATCTAACTTTCCTGTTTTTATTTTACCTTTACCAGTTATGTACCCTTTACTTCCTCCAAAAGCAACAGGGCCACCATTAAAGTCTTGATATGCAGCAAGGTAGGCCTTGTTTCCAGTCATGTGCCTGGAACATCCACTATCAATAATCCCTTTGTGCTTTAAAGTTCTGTTTCTGTGGATTATACTTGCACATCAATAATAGAGATTAGATCTCTTAGGGACTCAAGCCTGTTTAGGCTTGAGTTGCCTATTGGATCTTTGAAGTGTATGAAACAATTTCTAAGACTTGTTCACTTATTGTATTTGGAGTTATTTTGCCGAGTATGTCTTTTTGTCTTCAATTACAACCTGCTGAGGGCTTAACGCAGTTTCCCTTCTTTCCCCCAACAGCACTAACTGCATTTACCTCAGCAGTATTAACCTTTTTATGTGAAAAAAATTTCTAAGTGTTGTTGTGTTAATAAAAGACCTTGAAAATGTGGTGAATGAGTTTTATAAAAAACATTTGCTGGTCTAACTCTATTCACAATAGGCTTAACAATATTAACTTTCATAGCAGCATTAGTTAGTATTGCCTGTCTGTTCAAATCAAGCCTAGCAGTACTAACTTTGTTAGTACCGCTAGCTCTAGCAGTATTAACTGGAATTTTGCCAGTTCTAGTTAGTACTGTTGTAGGAACAATTTGATTTTTATGATTCACTCTTTGCACATTGTTCCAAATTGGTCTAATCTCCCTTTGACTAGACTTCATCCTCATGCTATTGTTTAACTCAGCTTGTTTAGCCATCCTCTTTTCATGGAAATCACAATCTCTAATTAGATGACTAAGACTACCACATACAAAACATGCTCTTGCAATAAACCCATATCCCAACCCTTTCTTGTCAACTGTAGGATTTTTACTATGTGTGAATTGATTCTTAACAGTTTCCCTAGGAGTTTTTACTTGCTTATTAGTACTAGCAAAACTAGGTTGTTCCTGTTCTTTTGTAGGCTGAGGCACATGTTCATCTTCATTATCTGATTCATACTCCTCAATTATAGGAGCATCAGACCTAACCTTAGGTTGATTTACTACTTTGGGTTCATTTACATTTGGTTCAGGCAAAGATTCATGTGTTTCAACACTACAATCTGATTCACAAGTATCAAAGTCACTGGTTTGGGTTTCATATTCACTAGGTTTGAGACTAATTTAGATCATATGTAAAGTTGAGAAGTAATCTATTTCTACAATCAGGTCTAGATGGCATGTAATTTCCCTGTCTATGGGCTTGTTTGGTTGGATTTTGGGGAGTTGGTTGGGTTTGTGGAATTTGGTGGGGATGGAGAGGAGTCTGGATGGTTTCTGGACATGTGGGGAGGTAGGTGGGGTGGATGTGGGGGGGTTCTGGTTTTTGAGGAGGGCCATCTGTGGAGGAATCTTGGTGGTTCTGGATTTGGAGGTGGATTTTGGTTGGTGGTGTATGGTTTTGCTGATGTGTTTATGTTGTGGTTTTGGTTTTTTTTGTTTGGTGTTTGTGTTGTTTGGAGTTGCTGGAGGTACAGCATGCAATCCTTTGCTATAAACAAAAACTATCATACAAGGTTGTTTTTCCATACTTTCCTTATTCAAAAATTACACTGCAAAACTTTTATCTTTCATACTAAAATGCCATCAAATCTGTCGATCCCCCATACCAAGGCCCAAATTTTATCATTAGCACTCTTTGGGTATTTAGAGTTTTCCAAGATTTTAGAAGAGTTTGTGCCAATTTTTCTATTTTAGCTTTTAAATTTCTCTTTCTTTTTTGAGCTCTGCCAACACTTTCTTATGGTATGTTAGGTAATCAGTTTTATCATCTAAAGTCTATTTTCATAAACCTTATCTTTTCTTTCATACCAAGTTGACTTGTTAATGAGGCAACGCTAATTGTGCTTCAACTTTCTTTAGACCTTTGAGTATATGCCTTTATTTTATGCTGGCATCACTAAGTTGGTTCTTCTCTGTAGCATCATATAGTTTTTTAGTTTAGAATAAGACTCTTTACATCATTTAAACAGAAGTTACATCTGATGTCTGAGCCTAGAGCTGTTGCAAGCCATCAAAGCATTAATCTTCTTTCTGAGTGACTGGTCCAATCTACACATTTCTCCATCAATGGTCACCATTGCTTAGAAGTCTTCCCTGCTTTACGACCAGATCTTCTCCATTCCTTATTGCCAGATTTCCAAGAAATCTCTCCTCTTACTAATCTTGATTTCCCTTGGTTCAACACTCTTAGCAAAATGGCCTGTGTTGTGCAATATAGCATTCGTCTTAGGTTTTTAACATACCAATTGGTTTCCTTTGCATTCAAATGGTCGCTTAGTTACCAGTCTTTGTGTAGAACTTTTTCATTCACTTCTCGAAATCATGGCCACCTGCCATTTCAAGTCCATTTCTTCTAAGTCAAATTCATCAAGCTGTTCCAAGTCCTCATGATCCAATTGAGGGCAACTGGATTGATTTGCAAGTAAGGAGTATGATGAAGTTTGTTCATACTGTGAGTTTTGACCAGAAGTATTGGAAACACTATAAGCGGTACTAACATCATTAGTACTGCTGGTGTTCTCAGAGACAAATGCCACATTTTGCGTGCTAGAGGATGATGCAGTAGGGCCTTTTACATCATTCTCAAAGACTCTTAGATTATTATACAGATCATCAAAGCTGAGACTGTCCACTCCTGGCTTGGTCCTCATGATTAAGGAAACTTGAGACCAGGCAGAAGGTAGAGATCTAAGGAATTTCTGATTTGCATCCTCAGTGGATACACCTGCCCCATGAATCTCTAATTGACTCAGAAGACTTTGGAACCTGTCATAGCCTTTATGTAGCCCTTCTGAGTTTGATACAGAGAATCCTTCAAACTGTTGCTTTAAGATATACTTATGCATCTTCATTTGTTCGCTATTCCACC
Source organism: Tanacetum coccineum (assembly GCA_026074375.1). Taxonomy (NCBI): domain Eukaryota; kingdom Viridiplantae; phylum Streptophyta; class Magnoliopsida; order Asterales; family Asteraceae; genus Tanacetum; species Tanacetum coccineum. The sequence goes on along the minus strand of BQNB010006092.1, from coordinate 43,886 downwards.
AAATTGGATTTGATGGCATCCCACATCTCTTTTGCATCAGTCATCTTATGAAATTTAGCAAGATGATCTTCTGGTAAAGCCATAAGCAAAGTGGTCCTAGCTTTTCTTTCTCTTTCTCTGGCTAGGATCTCTTTTGCAGTCCTTGGAGGCAGAACCTTGATTTGACCTTGTGTATCTATGGTGATTGATACAGGACCATTCCTATTTTGTATAACTTCCCAGATTGGATAGTCTGTATGGGCCAAATAATGTTCCATTTTCATGGCCCATATATCGTATTCTCCCTTTTTGAGAATAGGAAGTTTGATGGTTGATACAGTATGAGGAGTTTGTTGTGTTGGTGTTTGTGATGATGATGGTGGTGGTGGTGGTGGAATTTCATCTTGTGAACCAGACATGATTAGTTTTGTAAGATAGAGATTTATAACTGGTTTTTGTTCTTCTTACTCAGAGTTTCTCACAGGCTCTGATACCACTTGTGAGTCCCAAACTGAACAGATCTTTGCAGCCTGCTAAGGGTGATAGCCAACTTGTATGAATACAGATTGACTATATAGAAACACTGACTATGAATACTGATTGTATATGCGGAATCTACACAATAGTATTAAGAAGAACAATGAATAAACTAAACTTTGATTTCTATTAATCTGCTAAAGTGATTACAGATTACTAACTATGAGATATGATTATATGAGATGTATATTGAACTGATGATTTCTAAATATGCCTGAGGGTCCTTTTATTGATCAAGGATAACATTAAATTTCAAATTCAAATCCCCCCCCCCCCCCAGAATGAAAGGTTCCATAACAGATACAACATTCCCCAGATATATTTAGGACCGTCGGGACCGCCTTCAGTGACCGTTGGGTTTTCCTGCCTATAAATACTGCTCCATTCCTAGCAGAAAATTAGACCTCTTTGCATGAAATTTTCAGATAACTTTCTCTCTCTAAACTCTTCTTTCTCTCTCTAAATCTCTTGATCACTAACATTCTTAGATCTTGTTTCAAGTGATCTAATCTTTACTTCTCATCTCTCCTCTCAATCAAGTGCAAGAGAAGAGCATTCATATTCACCAAGAAATGAATTATTATTTAGTGATCTCTCCTCTATTATAGTAAGTATCAAATTTCTATTGTAATTATCTTGTGTAATTGTGCGATTCGGATTGTGTGTATATTCGATAGTGTAGATCTTATGAGTGAATAGTATTTGTGAAGTGGTAGATTGGTTCTAGCTAAGATTAGGACTCGACATTTAGCTTAGTGTCAAAAAATAACATAAGCAACGTGTAGCCGAACCACTATAAATCTTGGTGTCTTGGTTTGATTGTTTTGTCTCTCATCTTTTTATATTGTTGTGATTGTTATTTAGCATTAGTTTAGATATTTACTTTGTTGATTCATATTGTTGATTGGTTGAACATACAACTCGAATCTAAGTATTTTGAAAGCAAACTTTTAAAACGTAAAATGAACCTGTAAACTATTCAACCCCCCTCCCCTTCTAGTTTCCACAATTGGTATCAGAAGCCAAGGTCACTCAAGATTTTTAAAATATATTGTATTTTAAAGCTTGGATCGATCTATGGATTTCGACAAATATCTAGAAGGGAAATCCATTCAAAGACCACCACTTTTTGAAAGTGGCAGTTTTATTTATTGGAAAAATAGATTCGATACATATGTTAAATTAAAAGATCTTGATCTTTGGCATGTTATTACTAACGGTGATTTTCAACCTATTCAACAAAATTCAAAAACCTAATTAGATGAGGTTATCCCTTTTGAAAAACAAAGTGACGATCTTAAAAAGAAGCTTGCTAAAAATAACGAAGCTAAAATGGTTATTTACAATGCTTTGCCAATAAAAGAATATGAAAGAATTTTTATGTGTAATACGGCAAAAGAGATTTAGAAAACTTTGTTAATCACCCATCAAGGTAATAACCAAGTCAAAGATAACAATATCGACCTTTTGGTACAACAATATGAACAATTTGTCATTTTTGAAGACAAAACTATAGATAGTGCTTTTGCTAGATTTAATACTATCATTACTAGTCTAAAAGCTCTTGATGAAGGTTATTCTAGCAAGAATTATGTTAGGAAGTTTCTTAGGGCTCTACATCCTAAATGGAGAGCAAAAGTCACGGCGATTGAAGAATCAAAAGACTTAACATCACTATCACTTGATGAACTCATCGGGAATCTGAAAGTTTATGAGATGATCATCAAGAAAGATTCTGAAATAGTCAAAGCTAAGGGAGAAAGAAAATCTCTTGCTTTAAAGGCTAAGAAAGAATCTAGTGATGAAGAGTGTTCGACTTCCAGAAGTGAAGATGAAGAATACGCCATGGCGGTTAGAGACTTCAAGAAGTTCTTTAAGATAAGAGGTAGATTTGTGAGACAACCTCAGAACGACAAAAAGACGTTCCAAAGAAGCCGCGATGACAAGAACAGTAAAGGCGATAGAAAATGCTTTAGATGCGGCGACCCAAATCATCTTATTGGAGAATGTCCAAAACCACCAAAAGACAAGAACCAAAGAGCTTTTGTCGGAGGTTCTTGGAGTGATAGCGGTGAAGAAGATGATGAGAAGGTCAAAGACGAAACGTGTCTTGTAGCTCAAGAATCAAGTGAGGTATGTTCCAAATCCTCTTACTTTAGTGATGAAAACTCATCAATATATGATTTATTTTTAGATAATGAGTATGATAAAGTATGCAAAATGAGTTTAAAGATAATCACTAAAAACAAAAGATTAAAAGCCACTAGAAATATACTAGAAAAAGAACTTAGTATTCTAAAAGAAAAAGTGTCTACACTCGAGAAAAACAAAGGAGTTTATCTCGAATGTTTAAAATGTCATATGCTTAAAGTTGAGAATGAAAACTCAAAAAGGAAGCCATTAGATTAAATAAATTTGAAAAGAGTACACATTGTCTAAATGAAATGCTAAGCAATCAAAAATCCTTCGGTGAAAAATTAGGTTTAGGGTTTAGCTCATTTGAAGCATCATCTAGTGAAACAAAAGAAATAAAATTTGTGAAGGCTCAGAAAAAGGCGTCCTTTGATGGAGGTCCCATAAATATGGGCGGGCCCCATATTGTACAGGCGGCCCCCAAAATAATTATGAGACCGCCAGCAGTTATGCCTGAATCTGAGAAAAGTGTGTCTTTTCAAAAATCTATTTTGGGTCCTAAACCAAAACACATAATAGTAAACAATGTCAAAATTCCTGTTGCTAGTGATAATGAAGTTAAAAAATTTATAAGCCATTGTCAAAACCCGGAGTTGGATTTTTAATACCTAATTTTAGATCAAAAACACCACCACCTAGAAGAGTCATCAATAATTATCCTCGTCCTAAGACATCCCAACTAAAAAGAAACGTTGGTCGACAAAATCAGCCTCGTGGCTTTCCTGTAACTTGGAACAATTTCCAACATCAAAGTTACATGCCATGGGAAATGTGTCTTCCATTCCCACATCCCAACCAATTGCATCAAATTCAAGGGATATTTAGCACTAACAACTTTGGACCCATGAGATATTGGGGACCAAATGTTTGAGGTATTGTCTTATATAAATAGATATGCCTTGGAGTCAACTTGGAACCCAATGAGTGGATAAAGGATAGCGGATGCTCCAAACACATGACGGGTAACCGAAAGCTCTTCTCAAGCTACAAGGCATACAACGGAGGTAATGTCATTTTTGGTAGCAATCTTCGTAGTAACATCATTGGCAAGGTACAATTTCGAATGACTCTCTCAAAATAAATAATGTAGAACATGTAGATAACTTAAGATTCAATTTGTTAAGTATAGGACAAATATGTGATAATAAGTGTAGAATAACTTTCTCTGAACATGATAGTGAAATCACTAAGGATGGTAAGGTCATAGGTAGAGGTATTAGGAAGAAAGGCTTATATGTGATGAAATTAGGAAATAAGCCTAAAGACCAAATTTTTGTCTACGCAAATGGATTGAGAAAATTCCATGTTATGATGGTCAATAGGAGATTAGGTCACACAAATATGCGTCTTATTCAATCGTTAGCATCTAAGGAATTAGTTAGAAACTTACCTAAGCTTAAGTTTGATCAACACTTTTGTGATGCTTGCAAAATTGGAAAACAAGCTCACGCTAGTCACAAGGCTAAGAATATAGTCTCAACGACTAGATGCTTAGAACTCCTTCATATGGATCTCTTCGGTCCATCCACCATACGGAGTTACAAAGGAAACCGCTACACCTTAGTCATAGTAGATGACTACTCTAGGTATACTTGGACTAGATTCCTTAAGGGCAAAACTGAAGCTTTCGATCAATTCAAAATATTTAGTAAGAAAATTAAAAACCAATTAGGAGGTACAATAGTGTCAATAAGAATCGACCACGGTAGGAAATTTAATAATAAGGTACAATTTGGAGAGTTTTGTAATACCAATGCAATTACACATAACTTCTCAACTCCACACACTCCTCAATCAAATGGCGTGGTTGAAAGGAAGAATAGGACACTTCAAGAAATGAGTAGGACTATGTTGAATGAGCAATCGTTACCATAAAAGTTTTGGTGTAACGCGGTAGACACTTCAACATACATTCTCAACCATTAGAGTCATCTTAGGAAAAACACCTTACGAACTCATAAAAGGTAGGAAACCTACTCTAGATCATTTTAGAGTGTTTGGAAGCAAGTGCTTCATTTTAAACACTAAATACTACCTTACAAAGTTTGACCCAAAGTCATACGAATGTATCTTTTTAGGTTACTCGCAAAATAGTAAAGCCGACATCATCCTTAACAAACATACTAGGAAAGTCGAAGAATCACTCAACGTGACATTCAATGAAACTCCTCCACCCTCTTAGACATCACCCTTGGTGGATGATGAATTAGATGAAGAAGAAGCAATTAAGGTAACCGAAAAGAAAAACCTAGAAAATGACATTGAGGATGAAACTTTAGAGATTGACAAAATATTCAATATTAAGGAATCTAGAAACCATCCATTAGAAAATGTCATAGGAAACCTTAACCAAAGAACACTTAGATCACAAGCCCAAAATCAAAGTAACTTCTTTTGTTTTATATCAACTATAGAACTTAAGAATGTGAATGAAGCCTTAGCGGATGAAAGTTGGATAGTCGTTATGTAAGAAGAATTAAATCAATTCATTGCTAACAACGTTTGGGAGTTAGTTCCACAACCTAGAAATATGACAATCATAGGAAATAAGTGGGTGTTTATATAACAACCCGTAATTTTCATCAATGTAATTATCCATCTATTAAATTAGATGCACTGTAATATCCATCTATTATATATACCACCTTTTTACAGGGAAATTTTTCGCTTTATTCCATTATGTAACATAGTTTACATAACTAAAGTAAACAAGCTCACACAACCTACCTATGCCAATTCTATCTATGTTTATATCATGTAAACATCCTAATATGTCAAGTCTATATCTTAATATCATTTTTACCAAGTACATTATCCATTTAACGTACCATTTACAATGTTATGTCAAAACAAACATTAAACGTTAAACGTTTATATCAAAACCCTAACTATATGTAATGTATACATATAAAATAAATGTGCAAACCTTCAAGCATGTGTACAAGTGTACAATGTACAACATTTGAAATATAATTTCCCTCCAAGTCAATGTACAACTCATTTAAGCTCAATGTACAAATCTATGAAGCACGAATTCAAACTAACTCATTTTCCCTCCAAATTCATTCTAATTTCTTACCACCACTTTAGCACAAGGTACAATACTTAATGCACAACTTCTAAACCCTAAATCATCCTAAAACCCTAAACCCTAAACTAGTTGTAAACCCTAATTCGAAAACACTTAACTTAAACCTAATCCTAAACCCCAATCCTAACACTAACCTTAATCTTAAACCCTAATCCTAAACCTCAATCCTAACACTAACCTTAATCTTAAACCCTAATCCTAACACTAAACCTTAATCCTAAACCCTAAACTATCCTTAATCCTAACCCTAATCCACGTCTTAAATACTAAAACCCTAACTCGAAACAAAAACCAATCTGACACCTTTTTTCTTTCAATTTTAACCCATTTACAACTAAGATAGCTCTTTAACACCACCATGACCTCACCACCATGTCACCAAGCAAGCATACAGGTACCTCTATCACCTCCTTGTAAGATACTACCACTACTTTCACTCCAAACACCCCCTCCTCATCACCCCTTTGTAAACCGAACCCCTCCACATCCTTCCACCACTCAAAGCTACACTCCTAGCCCTTCCTAATCACCCTATAGCCTTCCTTAGTCACTACCTACCAGCCCTTTTCCACTATTCCAAGTATTCTTGGGAACCAAGGGTGTTTTGAGCTCTATAAAAGCCAAAACACAAACACTCTTTCAAAACACACCTCAAAATTCATCATACACACAAATGAAGTTCTAAACCAGACTAAGGAAGATCAAAGAAGGAATAACTCAGCAAATTTGAAGCCAAGAATCAAGAGAAGGAAGCCCTTGAAGTCGTTTCTAGGCATACGAACCAAAAACCCCTTATTTGACCCATTTTAAGCTCAAGTAAGCTCAAATCTTGTTCAATAAGCTCATTTTCTGTTTTAGAACTTTAATAAGCTTCCTTATGATCCTAAACACAAAACCGTCGGGTTTTTCATAAAAGTCGAAGAAAAATTTCAAAAAATCAATCCATCAAATCAGTAATCATGCCAAGGGTGTGTTAATTTCATCCTCTAACTTGTTTACTATCAATTTATTCATATTTATAATGTTAGGGATGTATATA
>BQNB010006092.1:0-34958 GCA_026074375.1 Tanacetum coccineum | reverse complement strand
ATGGTTTCAAAAGATCATTTCTTGCTTATTTGTGAGTCTTAGAAAAAAGTGTTTTTGCAAAAGTTGCTTATTGTCAGCTTTTTATTAAGTGTGATGAAAAGAAAAATAAAAAAAAGTTTTTGCAAAAAGCAAAGGCCAGGACTCGAACCTGCGACCTTTCCTTCTCAAAGCCTCAACACAACACTCCTTAACCAACTGCCCTGGGGTTTTTTTCATTTAAAAGCATGCAACAGTTAATTGTTATAGTCATTTCTAGTTTTAAGCTTATTTTGCTTATTTGCTTATTAACTGCTTATCTGTTTTAGCTTATTTTTCAGTTTTATTTTTCATAGATTTTAAATAAGTCAAAGTAGTTTTCCTATTTTTTCCAAAATTTTAACAATTTGTTTGCTATTTTTAATAATTAATTTAGATTTAAACTATTTCTAATTCATTATAAATAAAATAAAAGTCAAAAAAATATAATTCTTTTTTCTATAATTATTTTTAGTCATTTAGGATTTTTAGAAGTTAAATTTGAGTTCGTAGTGTTAAAATTTAATTTACTTGCTTAAATGTCGCGTTTTTAAATTCATGTTAACATTTTTCATGCTTAGTCTTTAAATGCTTTAATTGTTTACTAGTCTTTGTATGTTTTTGCATTTTTATTAGTAGAAATAGAATCCAAAATCAAATCTTTTATGACATTCAAGCTCGATTCCCAACATACCCATAAATTTCCATTCACCGCTCAGCGAGGAAAACGACACCCGTGTTGATTACATATTATTCTTTCCTAAGAATAATTTATATGATACTTAGCTTACGTATACGTATATGTATTTAATTATATATATAATATATTAAGAGGGTTGTATTTGACCAAACATTACCAATCCATTCCTATGATCACGTCGAAACTGCCATGTCCAAAAGGAAACAAATCGATGATAAATGTATGACCTTCTAGTTCAAGTCTACAACCTCGAACAATCTTATTGGTTTCTACTTTAAGGCCACTAGCTATTTCGATCTCATAACCGGAGCTTATAACACTAGGTTTCATGTCAATCAATGGCAAGAAGTTGGTAGATATAAAGCTATAATCAGTACCAGAATCAAACAAAACTGTTGCGAAATGATCATTTAGAGAAAATGTACCCATCACAACGTTCGGGTCTTGTGGGGCTTTAGCAACTCCTAGGCCAAAAGCTCTACCCTGTGCTAGATTCTAATTGTTCCATTGGTTGGGGTTTCCTTTGATTGCTAGCTCGGGGTTTGGGCGATTTCCTCTTGGGGTAGTGGCTCGATTCATCCTTGGGCAATTCCTCCTAAAGTGGTTAGGATCTTCACACTCAAAGCAAGTTAGTCTTGGTCCTTCATTAGTAGTTCTATTCGTGTAGTATAGGGTAAAGTGACCCACTTGGTTACATCGACCACACACGGGGAAGTTACCAGAATGATGAAAGTTACATTTTGCACATTTCGGATGTTGACCAGCATATTGACGTTGCTCTTGTCCTTGCTCCGGAGCAGTCAGAGCAAAGTTCCCTCCAGTTCTTTGTCTCTTGTTCCTATCATCCCTTCCTCAATTCCTGTTCTGATCATTCGACCTCCTTTTGTTTCCATCATTTTCCTTCTTCTTGAAAAGTCCATCCTTGATACCATCGGTGGTCAGGCGGTTGGCCATACTCACGGCACCCTGGATTGTAGAAGGTTAGGATGAAGTGACATGTGCCTTGATCTCAGGAGCTAAACCGCGAATATAGCGATTGACACGTTGGCTCTCAGGGGTAACCATATGTGGCACCAACCTTGCTAACTCATGAAATCTAGCTGTTTACCCATCAATATCTAATCCAACCATCTTGTGGTTCTAAAACTCCGATTCCACCTTCTGATCTTCATCATCAGGAAAATATTCTACCATTAGCAACTTTTTAAAATCATCCTAAGGTTTGGCTATAGTAGCGGCCCGTCCTCGAGTTTGAACAAGGGTATTCCACCAAGTTAGGTCGCGGTCTTGCATCATACTAGACGCGAATTCGACTTGGCGCTCTGCGGGGAACTTAGTGATATGGAGCAAAGACTCGGTTCTTTCAAACTAAGTTTGTAAACCAATTGCACCTTCTGTGCCGAAAAATTCCGTGGCACCAGAAGCCCTGAATGTCTTAATACTGTAACTCTGGGCGACATCTCTTTGATTTGCTCAGTTTCCTCCGAGGGCTTGAACGAGTTGGGTTAGCAGATTCGGGAATGCGGTGTTAAGTTGTTGGGTTACTTCATCTGCTGTTTGATTGGGAAGGTTGGTGTTGTTGGTAGTGTTGCTACATGTGCTTCTTCTCGCCATAATTCTACAATTTAACACAAAAATTCATGTTATTAGCAACTTGGTGAACCAATCCTTCAAACAATTTATATATTACATGTATACATTTAAAGAACGAACATGTTTTTCTTTTTAAATCAACTCAATTATGGTCGAATATGGCACTTTTGTACAAAGTGTTTAGATGAATACTCGAACAAAGACAGGTGTACTATACAAATTTAAATCAACTAGGTATTATTTAACCAAAATTTATGGTATACATATTAAGGTGACAAGCAAGTTATATATAAAAAATATATATATATTTTATCTCATGATTTAATAATATTTAATAAATATGGTTTCAAATTTTCTACAAATATATGTTAAATTGGTTGCCAAGAAAATTGATCAATAAATAATTATTTAGTTAAGCATTTTAAAATTTTGCCGCTTTATTCGTTATATAAATAGAATTTTAAATGGTCAAATGACATTTTACAAAAATCTTTTCAAAAGATAATGATAATAGTATCAATCAAAATTTGACACTTGATCTACACAACCGATTCAAATAGTTTATTATATCACAATAGAGAAACAACCAGTAATTCGAAAGATCATGAATTTAACCGTACGGGTAAGCTACACTAGTACACCCTTATTGGTGTATCTGCCAACAACTAAACCAGAAAGAATTTGGTAGGACAAGGACAAAACACCTACATTTCTGCTTTCGGCCCAAATCTCTCTATAGTCGCGTTGCATCCATGTCGCTTGAGTATCCACATCCACACATCCAAGCCTTACCCATCCTCGAGTGAATTCTTTAAAGGTCTTAAGCCATGTAGCAACTTGAAGCCTAATTTCATAACTTATCAAACAAGAACTGTCATAAAATCAAGGTAGAAGTTGGTAAAAAGCTTAATGTTTTTGAAAAATTGACTCAACTTTGGGGTCGCTAAGAAACAAAATCTTGAATTGCTGAACACAGTATTGGCGAACAAGCAAAAAATGCTTACATTAGAAGCCAAAACAGTTGGCTTAATAGCATGACGAAATAGAACAGAGATGTGACCAAAATATAGGTCGACGTAGCTCTAATAGTGAAAGAACGAACGTCTCTACATGTCGTGCATACGTAGTTCACCTGCTTCTCGCCTTGAGTTCTTACTCGGAATCTATCAACGAGTCCTTCTCAAGGTCTTATGCAGGGTAAATGTACGGAAAATATTTAGGTGTACATCTCGACTCACTCACAAAATCATTAGCGCGCGAAGACGATCTATGAGATATATTATGACTATAACGGTGTCCTTAATAACAAGGTGCTTAGGGACAGTGTGACACTATAATGGCAGTAACCGATGTGAAAGCAAACTCAGAGCATAAATGGATCAATCAACATAAGCATAATGTAATAAAATCAAATAGTGGACATCTAAAAATAAATTATATACGATGCACATAATTCCTAGTATGCTTTTCAGTGACTAATGTGGAAAGTCGATATTAAACTTGTTTAAAATAATGACTATACCTAGTGTTGCATGATACTCCCTGAATTAGACATAGTTGATCAAGTTATGTCTAATTTAGGTCTAATGATGCAACCACTCAAACTAGTTGACTCGTTTCATGTTTGGTGTTTTTAGAAAAAGAAAATCATTTTGGTTATAGTTCGGATTTTTATTTTTGAAAAACTAGCATACTCTATAACGTTAGGCTCTGATTACTAATCTGTCACACCCCACCAAGGCGGAACAGCGAGGTGTAACATATTAATATACATCACACAAGATGATAGATAAAACACCACACATGAATTCGATAAAAGAAACTTATTCGTATTACAAGATTTCAATGTACAAGTTTAAAAATACAAAAAGTCAACATAGTTGTTTTTCTTCCGAACATGGACCACCCAAAAGACAATAACTTGGAAGAAAATAGATATCTTGAATGAGTTCAAACGCAGGCATACTAAGTTTCCACCTTAGGAATGTCACCTGAAAAGCATGATAAAAACGGTCAACTATCAAAATAGTTGGCGAGCTCTCAAGATTATGTACACAAAATGTAGTTTTTAAAAAAAATGAGTAGATGTCCAAAACATAGTTCTCAATTCAATATCAGGTTGCCAAAACAAGTCGTTAATCCAAACTGATTCAAATATCAAAAGACAGTTTTTGTTACCCAACGTAACGTAATATAAATCAATGTATATATATGTTATAGTGTTTATGCAAGGCACTACTTAAACGTATTCAGCCTAACCGTTTCAAACATCCAATCAAGTTCCAGTTGTATAGTATGGCACAAACACTTAGTACTATGCACCCTTGTGCGGAGAGTGGGGAGGGGCTAATCTCCTAATAGCGCTATCCATAAGTACTAATGTCTCAATCCTGATGAGGGGGATAATGAGTTAAAAGTAGTGACGGGTTCCAAGCATCAAACAACATATATATCAAGCTCAAAGTTTAACATGTTTCCAAAGTTCAACAAGTTCAAATCAAGTTCCATACGTTCAAAACAAGTTCAAGCTCAAATATGCTCAAAAAATTAATTACTTAAAAGTAATTGCATAACAAACGACACATCAAGATTTCCACCCCAAAATATTTAAAACATGTAAAAGGGTAATGTAAGAAACTCACCGTAGATAGGAGTATCGATCGAGAAAATCAACTAAGGAAAAAGAATGCCAACAACTCAACCGCGACCTATAATAATAGTGGTCCGCGTATAAGGAAATATAGTTATGAGAAAATGCATATTTTGCAATGATATGGAATAATATATATATCTACATGTATAAAATCCTATGTCAAAGAATCCATGCACAAGACACAACCTACTATTTCTACACTTACGTTTTTCTGAAATTTTACTAGTTTTTCCTAGTCGCTTGACGGCGCTTAAAGAAATACTAAACGACCACAACCAATGCTCATCTCTCATTTCTAACCATATATATGTATTATTAGACTACTGCAATTTTCCTAAATATTATAGACAATTTTAACCATTTTTCAAAAATACCACAACACAAAGTGTGCGAAACATAGTCTGCTGGAACATAGCTAATGTTGGACATGATCAGACCTATTTAAACTATACAGAAAATTATGGAAAAATTCTAGAAAATTATATACATTATGAACTTGCTACTGTGTTAATTTCACTGAAAAAATATTATGTTTTGTTATGTCTGCTCACCACATTGTTACAATCTAAATTCTGGTCCAGAAACGCAGTTTCGACAACCTTTCTTGTAAAGATCTTTTGATAAACTTTTATTTACTAAAAATTCATGAGGCCTTTTTCGTTGGAAAGTAGACTCTTTGAGATTAGTTTTAGAATCAAGAAACTCTAGAAAAGCTTTTCGGATGACTTAGTTATGACGCACGCAAGTTGACCCAAAATTCTGTGCAAAATTGCCTAATGCAGAATTTGACATTACTCGACTCCAAACTTCCGACGGACGTGAAAAATTCATTTTAAGATTTACAAGACGCGCCTTATACCGAAACGGAGCTATGAACAACACCTATCATATTACTAAGACTAACATCAGTTTTGAAAATTTTAAATTTGCCGAAATAGACGCCTAACTTTCTGACCTAAATGGGTGTCTTTCAACCCCTTCAAAACGCCATTATTTCCCAACACAAACAACTCCAACACTCCTAACCTATCCTAAAATTCATACTAATCATCCTAAACTACCAAACACCTCAAAAACACAACATGCATCATCATCAATGGATTCTCGACACAAAATCTAGTACATGCAACGATATATATACTTGATTGATGTAAAAGAGTAATGCAAAAAATCAAGGCTATCAAACCCTTGTGGGTTTTAGATTTGGCCGAACACCACAAAACAAGAACAATAACTAAAATCTTGATTTTGTTACTCCAATCTTGTAAAAACCTCTATTATTCAAGCCCTAGTTGCTTCAATTGCACCCGATTGATCAAAACCCTCAAAATCAAAAATCAAGGAAAAATCAAAAACTTATAAAACATGGTGTGTGGTGATTTATTGTTGTTAGGGAATGATTAGGATTTGGTTTAGTAGTGATTTAAGCTTGAATGGGAGTATTTTGGAAGGTTTTTGGTGATGGTAGTGGTTTGGCTTTCCTGCTCGTCGAACAAACAAAGGGGAGAGGGACATGAAATTTTTGACAGTTGTGGTTATGAGTTATAAGGGGTAGTAAATCTATTTATAGGAGAGAAAATTCCTAGATTGTATCGACTTATATATAAAAAATATAAAGATGTTTGTTTGGGTTGAGTAACCGGCCAAGGGAGGGGGTATGGGCTTGGTTGGGTATTTTTTTTAATTGTATTATTACTTAGGCCCAAACTTGTTTAGTTAAAGATGCAAAGTGTAAAAACGCTATTTTCGACACGGTTTCGGCAAAAACGCGGAAAAAAAATCATAAAATACTAAAATAAAAATAATTAAACTTCCGAAGTTAAAATACGAAATTATCGATTTTCTCAAATGCTAAAACGGATAAATGTCCAAAGCACGATTCATGAATAATTAAGATTGACGATTTTTACTAAATCGACTAAAAATAATAAAATAAATTCTATACAATTTAAAAATAGAATTAAAGCTCGGGATAAATAGTGACCTTAAATCTGAATATGAATATATCCAATTAAATAGAATCCTGGCTCGGAATAAACATTGACTTGAAACACGAGTTGCACACAAACGAGCGTTAATTACTAAGAATATTGTGACCACATAAAAGTGACTCCAATAATAATTAAGAGTGTCAAATATTGTACGTTTGCTTTCGGTTACTGACCTCAAAATTGACGGATGTCACATTACTGCTTTCATAGAGTCAACCCTAAAGTTTCGTTGTATATATATCTATCCCACTGATTTTATGCTTGGTGTAATTGTCTCTGTCTTTGATTACAGGTTATATTTGATAAGAAAAAGCTTGGAAGTTCTTAGAAAGTTTCATTACACGATTCTTGGAGGACGATTTAACTAGTTATCTCATGTTTCTTCTCTATTATTGAGCAACCCATGGGAGTACTAGTTTCTTTTACTTTTTTTCTTTTCCCTTTATTCGTTTATACAGGTACTTCTATAGAACATTGGGGACAATGTTCAACTTAAGTGTAGGGGGAAATAAGCCTTAGAAACTATTTCTTCAATTGCCATTTGCTTTGTCCATAAAATGATGGGTAATATATCGAAACATAGCATAGACGGTAATTTTGACCCAAATTAAAAAAAAATTATGACACATACTGATGAAAATCGGGTATCGATAGCGTCTCATGGATAGGAATTTATATGAATAGTACAAAAACCCTCAAAATTCCACCCCAAAAATATGAGGTTCACATGGGTATCCATTTTTGATACCCAAGATAATTTAGACCTTTAGCTTGTTCGAGTTAAGGTTTGAATGCAGTCATATGTGTCTATTCTGTCGTTACAGATGTGTACGTATGGTCTTTGTCGCCTTTTCTGGAGCATTGGTATCGGTATTAAATTATATGAGTGTACCGGTAGTGTATTAAATTCTAGAACTTATTTTTGTGATGCATATCGAGACCGCATAGTGAGAATTAGGATTTGCTAAATGATAAGAGGCACTAGGATTAACCCATGTTTTAAACCTGTAATTGTTATTATGGTCACATCGATCATATAATTATCCCACACCCGTGCTTCACACTCATTTTTAGTGCAAGACTCCTCTAGTGAAACCCTCTGAGCCTATCTTTTTCACGGTTCTTGTAATTTTCTGGTTAAGCCAGACTATTAATGAAGATCATTATTAACCCTTAAAACAATTGTTACACCCAAATCGCCTTAGCCTGCCTTGTATGTACTCGCTTTTAGTACATTATTATTTTAACCCAAGTTAATTATTTGAGGTAACGGTTGTTGTCGTTATCATGGTATACAGTTTTGGAACGATTGGGATTCATGTTAGTATCTATTTTGCGGAAGAATGTGAAAGAAAATATAAGTCAATACCCCCGTATGTTTGTCAAATAATCTCCATGTTATGTTGATCCACCTTAATTCGGGTCATTAGTTAGATTGTAATTATGAGTTCTAAAACTCAAGTGTAAGGGTGTATTTATAAACCCCAAGTGATGTATTATGTTAAAAAAAAGCTTGATGTAGAGTTTTGTAGAGTTTGTATATCTTTGTCTAAGTCTTTGGCTTAGCAACTCAGTCAACGTGTATTCGTATAAATAATTAGCTAACCATTTCACCCCAAATTCACCTAAAAAGTCACTCCCCAAATGTATCACATCCGTTTACATTTTCATTAATGTTATCTTACACCTACACCCCCACAACCTTTTTAAAGACCTCTTTGATAGTAATGACTTGTACTTACGCCTAGCGGTGAATGTTTGATCCTTTACCAAGCCTATGGAAATTTATATGCTACAACAGGTAATGAGTGTTAATTTTCTGTTTCTCATAGTTGTTATAATTTATTATACACCCGAGAGAAAAAGAGAATCCTAAACACTTATGTGAGGTGCTAGTATATACTTTCCGTGCTCATCTGTTAAACTCTATTGTTCGTGTACATGCGGGGTATTGAAGTTCGATCGCATCTCGTTAAACTCTATTGTTCGTGTTTGAGTTTTTTTGGAGTTCGAGTCCGTTTTTGATCCGTCATTATTTTGCTTGGAGGTAAACATCGAACAATAATATATTTATAAAACACTTCGAGATATAGATACTAATATGTTAATCTAAATAGTATAAGGAAACTCTAGTAAAAAACGCAAAGGATTCTTTACCTCTCATATATATTGGTAAATAACATAGCTTATTAAAATGACATAAACTTAACGTAATGAATAGTTGCAAAACATGTTTTGTTCATAAGTCACTTAAAGGAGTTAAACTGATGCATGACTACCTTTCTTCAAATCATGCGTGAGAAAGAAAAAAAATAGTTATGGAGTTATACTTATCTAAGGGATGGGACTAATAAATTTTGTAAGACAAAATATTGATTGTGGAAACCGTAAAGGGGGGGGGGAGTGAATACGTTTCCTTTAAAAAAAATTAATATCAAAGATTATATCATTCTCTGTCGGCGGTCTCATAAATATATGGGGCGTCTAGTTTACGTAGCGGCCGACTATTTAAGGGACCACTCTAAAAGAAGTGTTTCGTATAGATCATTTGTATCAATTCATCAATCAGTTTGAGCAATATGAGTAGTGTTGATATTGGATTTACAATTACTAGCCGGCATATTCTACCAACATATCCACACTTACAATGTTACTAAAAAGCTACAAACCATGACTAACACAAACATATACAAGAATACATAATTTTAACAAAATGCAAGTATTAAAGTAAAAGCGATAAATGTAAAGACATAACTAAGAGAAAGTTAAAGAAAATATAAACCAACATCGATGATTTATAGTGGATTCGGTACGAAGCTCCTCTTCACCCTACTCCACCCTGAATATCCAACTTCGAGAGTTTACTTCACTAATAACAAGCACCCTTTAGGCAGAGAAAATTCTTTACCACTGCTTACATTATTTTCCGACCTAAGAAGTTGTCGAGTCCTTCTTCGGTACAACCTAAACGTTATGTTTTATGGTCCTAACCATAACAAACATTGTGTTTTATGGACTTAAACATTAACCGCGTTGCTTAAATTATTTTTCGACCTTAAGCTAGATGTCGAGTCATAATCTTAGTTGAACCATCTACCACACACCAATGTATTTTAAGGCCTAAAATATAACCAACCACAATCAACCTTCCAAAATTTATAACTTCCATTTGGCTCTACAACCACTTACTAAAGATTAGAAGACATGGACTCGATCTATATGCAACAAATGTTACAAATGGACTAACTAGACTACATAACTTTGGATCTTAAAGATGACCGGAGTTCTTCTCTTGCACTTGATGAAAGAAGAAAAGGATAAAAGATTCGATCACATTTAAGCAAGATTAACCAAGTTGAATGATCAAAGATTTAGAGAGATTTGTATGATCTAGTAGAGAGAAAGAACTGAAAGAAAATCGTGCAAAATGGTTGTGAAAATAATTGGAGGTGACCCACTATTTATAGGAGCTGAAAAACAGCCTGTCAGGAAACAGAGGTCCCAGATATATTACGGGCCGCCGACTTATTTAAAGGACCGCCCCAACAGACGCTCCTGTTTTTGTCTTTTTGTGGTGACAAACTTGTCTGGTAAAAGTGTAACATGTTTTGGGGAGAAAAGAACTAGATTTTGAATTTGAAATACAATTACATACATAAAAACATTATCTTTATAATTCAAAATAATTTGTCTAATTAGTTTTGAAAAAGTTATTTTGTTGACATTTATAAAAATGTAAAGTTTAAGACGAAAACTTATTTTCTTTGTAATCTACAAGTTTAATGCTTGTTTGTACATACCTTATGTGATTTACGTCGGGTGTAAACAATGTCCGTCTTGATGCATACTTGAGACGTTAGGATGTAAGATACATGTTGCATGATGATTTTGTGCGATTACGAGTAACTTGACGCACTTTACAATACGTTTTACAAGTTACATGTTTGTCATTACCAAAACATAAAGAGATCGTATAGATTAAATATAGTAATATTTGCACTAACAATCTCCCCTTTTTTGATGATGACAAACTATGTAAACTATAACACATAGTAAAGTTTAAAAGTTACTTGTTTACACTCCCTTATCCCCCTTTTGTCAAAGAAAAAAGGTATAATGTGGATTATGGTCGGAGCATATAGGTTGGAGGTTTGAGAAGAAGACATTAGAAGAGGGGACGTGCTCCGAGTATATAGGTTTGAATTATGAGGAGAAGATATGAGAAATAAAGGTGAAGGTGATTGTGTGTTCCTTGGATAGTTTAGAAAAGGTCATGGGAGAGATGAGAAGTAGGCAAGAGAAGAAGGTAGGTACTTTGAGTGTATAAGATGAAGGAATAAGGAAAATGTAGATGTTCCAAGTATAATGGTTGGCGGAATGAGAAAATAGCATGAGAAATAAGGTTGAGGTGGTTTTGTGTTTCATGGATAATTTAGATGAGGTTATGAGAAATGAGAAGAAGGCTTAAAAGAAGGCAGTACTTCAAGTATATAAATTAAAGTATGGAGTGAGGACCTTTAAGGTTGAGGTGTGATTTTGAGTGGAGGAGTGAAGTATTTAGAAGTAACGAATGAAACCCCATAATCATATTTGACAATCCCCAATCCTATCTTCTATAAGGTGAGCTTGCATCATCCTAGTGAAGTCTTTTATCATCAAAGATTTAACCAAAATTCATACTATTTAATGACATATTCCTAGCTTAGGTTGTCATTGCATCCCCATGATAATTACATTCCTTGTATATTAACTTTAACGGATCCATGGATCAAATAAATTACCATCGATGGACAAGAAGTTCGATGCAATTTAAATGAGTAGGACGCTTGCAAGTGCTCCCCCTTGTTTGGGGCACCAAGGAATCAAGATATTGTTGTGCTACAAAACAAAGTTAGTAGACAAGTGCACATATACATATAGCAAAACATTAGCGGGGAACTAGACATGCACTTCTAGGTTTTATTAATCTAAAGTATGACACTTTAGAAGAGAAGTAGAAACTAGACACAAGTAATTATTATTTTAAAAATAACTTAAATGATGAAATAAAAGAATGAGAAGATATGCTTACGGAGAAAAGATAGACCAGGACTTTTAATAAACGATTAATGTGATTCGTTTATTTAATTGAGGACAAAAAAAATAATGAGAATGACCTTTTAATAGTAGACGAAGACACTTCTTATCTTAGAAAGATATGTCCAATTATATATATATATATATTCTATATATATTTATTTATATATATATATATATATATATATATATATATATATATACTTAAAAGATTTAAAGAAAAATAAAGCGAGGATAGAGACGATGTGCTCTGGATGTGAATGGAAACTGGATTCCATAGAGCCAAAAGTAGGAAAGGATGAGGATACTAAAGAAGAAACGTATTGACAAGGGGTTGAATAGAAAAGATTGTTATATCATTTTGCACTAAAAATTGATGTGCATATGATCGCTCGAGACAAGGTGACATGATTGGGAATTTAAAGTTTGTTTGGTGTTTGTTTGGTGACAATGTTGAGAAGAACAGTAGGGTGTGAAATGAGGTGTAGTTCTTTCATTGGTGGAATAATAATGAGGACTCAAATGTGGTGACTCAATAACACTTGAAGATTTAATATCTTCTTTATGTTCTTCACTTTCTAGAAAGTGGAAAGTTTTGTGAAGGAGTGACATTTGCATTTTGCAAATTACTTAAATATTCAGATAAATAATTAAGTTGTCAAAGGATATAGGAGGAATTCTAATAGTACAAGATATTAGATGAGAGAAGAAACGTATAGAAGTAGAGAATAACGTTAGAAGATGAGAGTCTCATTAGAGTGACAAAGGAAAACGTTTAGAAGTGAGAAGAAACTTTTAGAAGTAGAAAGACTATCAGAAGTGAAACGACTACTAGAAGAGAGAAGAGACGTTTAGGAGTGAGAAGAATCGTCTATGAATTTGAGACAAGACGTATGCGAGATGTGAGGACCATTTCGTCTATGAATTTGTGAAGTGATGGATTGTAAGTCAATCAATAAGAAGGAATATGTTTGATAATGAGATGCATTTCGTTATGAAATTCACTTAACTCTTGAAAACATAGCAACGATGCTTATGAGTGTTAGGATATGAGGATGACCCATTGATCTATAGAGAGATATTGGGTATAGGTTTGGGTGTGGAGTAGACGTCAACTCGTAGCAGAAGAGAGGAAGTGTTAAGAACAAAAATTAAATGGTATTACAAGCTGCTGCCGGCGGTCCCAGATATATCTGGGGGCCGCCAGAATAGATCTGGGGGCCGCCAGACCGCCAACAGGAGGGATGTTTGGAGAAATTGACAAAAAATTTCAAAAAGAGTGACATTTTAATTTTCATTTCGCTAATTAAAAATACTTAAAGTACTTCGGATGAATTTGTTAAGTTGTCATGACATGGAATGGAACACAGACTAGAATCAAAACTAGAAGAAAAGAAGAGAATGATTTATTGAATGTGTTCTATCATTCCTAAACCTTGACGAAGATAATTTAACGACTCACGCTTGAGGGGTAAAGAAAGAATGTCGGCGATGTTATCTTTAGACGCAACCTTTTCGATGGAGATGTTTCCTTTTGGACATTGTCCCGAAGGAAATGGTGACGTATCTTCGGTGTGTTTCGTACGCGAAAATAATAATAATAATAATAATAATAATAATAATAATAATAATAATAATAATAATAATAATAATAATAATAATAATGATAATAATAATAAAGAAAACAAACAAAGATAGAGACGACGAGCTTGACAATGTCAAGATGGATGGTGGTCTTCTCGAGTATTTTGCTTTGGTCATTGAACATCATATGACGAGGTATAAAGTTATCTTAAAGGTGGTAGCAGAAATAGTAGAGGAAAGAGATTAGCCATCTCTATGGCTGTAGAGGCGTGGTTGAGTGAGAAGGAAGAGGTGTGATCGAAAGATAAAGAGTTTTTTATCAAAGAGAAAGAATGTTTTCTTCGAAGAGAGAATATTTTCGTCAAAGAGAAAGAATGTTTTGTAGAAGAGAAAGAATGTTTTCGTCAAAAAGAAATAATATTTTCGTCAAAGAGAAAAATGTTTCGTCGAAGAGATAGAGTGTTTTCATCGAAGAGAAAGAATGTTTTCGTCAAAGAGAAATGAGAGCATTTTAACTTATGTTGTTAAACGGCTTGAATAGGAATTTTTGGATATGACCTTTAACGTTTGTGATCGCAAGTTAAAGATACTTGAATATTTCGGATGAAATATTCAAGTTGTCAAACCTACTTGGAGGAGCGTTAGATTTATATCTAACCTTTTCTTGACGAAGGAGTGGATGATTCGGAAGAAAGGGAGATGATGATTAAGGGAAGGTGTGAATGAAGACTCAAGGAGATTTAAGTCCATTCTACAACTCTTTTGACTTTTTAGATTTGTGACGCGGACGCGAAGGAAAATATTATAGTGTGAGAAATATATATATTATATATTTATTTATATATATTTATATATATATATATATATTATATATATCATATTTACAGACGCGAAGGAAATTATCTCTAGTGTGAGATAAAAGAATATATATATATATATATATGTATTATATATATAATATGTATATCTTAAAGTATATTTTATTATTATATATATTATATATATATTTACGTAAATTTCATATATATATATATATATATATATATACATATATACATACATACATTACATTTACTACATATCATATATATATTAGAATAATATATATATATCTAATATATATATATATATATATATTATATTAGTATTATATATATATATACCTAGATGCATAAGATATATAGATATAATCATGCAAGTTTATCTAAGCATGCATCAACATAATAATCAACAAGATTAATGTGTAAGACTATATGACATTTAAATATTAATTGTCATACATTAAACTAACATAGTGTAGGTGCACAATTAACACGTGAGTCATGTAAAATGACGCATATAAAACGTGATAATTTTAAATTCAATCATCATGTAAAACATGTTAGCATTTAGCACTTAGGAGCATGTGCTATTTAGATAAACTAAGGAATATTTTATCTAAATTGCTAGAAAGAGACAAACGCTTTTACAACAGACATGCATTCAATAGTTAAGCAAATAAACATTGAGCATTAAGATAAACATGAAAGCATATAATTGCATTACATGAGAGCACGTTATCATCATGAAACTTCAAAGCACATATGTAAGATGCAAGTAGTCTATATTGACTAAGAAGAAACCTAATTTCTACTTGCTTAGTGTGCACTCCTAATGAAATACAAAGTCTATCGATGTAAACTATCATTAGGCATATTTAAGAAGAGC
Organism: Tanacetum coccineum; assembly: GCA_026074375.1. Taxonomy (NCBI): domain Eukaryota; kingdom Viridiplantae; phylum Streptophyta; class Magnoliopsida; order Asterales; family Asteraceae; genus Tanacetum; species Tanacetum coccineum. The sequence continues at coordinate 19,639 of BQNB010006092.1, read as the reverse complement.
CATTTAATCAAATTAGAGAATGAATATGAGACTATCACTAGTGGTGCTCTATTCAGGCTAAACACGACCATTTTTACGGGTTATACCACGAACCCAACTTCACTCTTTGAAGCAATTCAACCGTTAGGTCAAATTGAATTTCTAGTGCAATAGATTCTCCAGTAGTCATTCTCATGTTAGACAAAATAGAATTCCTATATTTTCCTAATGAAGTGTAGCAAAGATAAAATTTGTATTATCTTTTCATAGAGGGCCTAACATGACTCAACGAACATGCATTAATTTTGGTTCGCATAATCCTAATCAAGATGTGTGGAATTCTAAGGTTAAATGAGAGAGCAAGCAAGTTGTTGTATGTATAAGAGAGAATGATTTATCTAGGACCTAGGAGTATGCTTAAGGGTGACAATGTGTAATGCTCTACAATGAGAGTGTTCAAAGAATGCACCTTTGCATGTCTTTTATGAAAGAAATTCAATTAAGGTTATTTACCTCAATAGATCTTGTGTTTGTTTCTTTGTAGAAACAAATGATGATTAACTAAAGTTTAGTTACATGTATGTTAGAATTTTAAGCAAGAGATTGACAAGAGGAAGATGTTTAAATCTAATGCCATAGGGCGGATCTACCTAAACCGAAGATGAATTTAGGATGAAGGATCCATCGATCCATGGAGGTGCCAAATTTGAGCAAGGATCATTTTTCCATTATTTGGGAGATGGTGTTGACATTAGGTTATTAGGAGAAGCTTATATAAGTTATAAGAGTTCTCAATTTGAGTTTTCAGAAATGACATCCAAGTCTTGCTCATCAAGTTGGAGTACTTATGAGTTTCCTGATGGAAATTTATAAGTCGTCAATCCTACTCAGAGTGTGTTAAGTTTAGCATGTATAATTTGACTATAACTAATAACATAATATTTGAACACTTTAGACTCAATGAGACATCTTCATTGCAAGTGTGAGTTGCAATTTGATGACTAATCTTGTTGTCTTACAATCGACTTCGTGATTTCATGTAATAACCGAGGATGGTTAAACATGTAGACTCGGAAAAATATCTATGGTCATTTGATTGATATTTCCGTGATCTAGATAAATCCTAATCTCGATTTCATGTTCATATTCTAATTTTGTAATTAGATTGAATGATGAGATTGATTATCGTTTGAATAATAATCATCATCCTCTTACGGTCACTTATTGAGAGAAAGCACAAAAATGGTTTGTGGAATATGTTCAATTCTTCCTAATCCTAACCTTAGATGGTTAAAGGGTTCTCATTTGGTGAAGAAGAAATATTATGCTTATTTGATAAAGTAAGAGAGAGTTTTGATGAGAAGATAGTTTGAGTTTTGAGTTGTGCTTTTGAATTGTTTGAGCAAAGTTACATATGTTGTGCATTTGCTCATGTTTGGCTTTTCAGAAACAACGACTTTACCAATTGCATTGCAAGGTAAATTAATTGAGTATTTCGGATGAAATATTCAAGTCGTCAATCCTACTTCATTGTGTATTTTATGCATATATTTGCCAAATATTTGGAACAAAACTATTGGACAAGTAGACTCAATATGACATCATCTACACAAGTGTGAGTTATGATCCGATGCATATTCTTATCGTCTTGGAAAGGGATGTCGTTATTTTCATATCAATCGAGTGTGATTGAGTATGTAGGTTTAAGATAATATCTCTTGTTATATTTTGATATAATCTTAAAGTTAGACAAATAAGAATCTAATTTCTTGTCCATACTCGAAAACTTGTCAATTAGATTCGATAATAATATCAATCATAGTTTGAATAATGAGTTGATATATATTCAAAATCTTTCTTGACTCTCACGAACACTCTTTTAAAAGAAGACAAATAAAGATTTTCATAGTGTGTTCCATTAATCCTAAGACTAGTTGTAAGTGTGAGGTTGATGAATAATGACAAGTTAATTTCTTACTTCAGGATTGTCATATGTTTTGCTTGTGCGAAAAACTATTTGTTGTTATGCATAGTATGCATAGTTTTTGACATTTTATTAGTGTATGAATGATTTTTCTAACCATTTTAATACAACACACATCTTTTGTAAAATACTATATGTTTATAAAAAGAATATAATTATGTGTGTGTGTGTGTGTGTTAGAACAATGCAAGCACAAGCAAAGTTTAACAAAAAAAAAATACAATTTCTTTTACTTAAATACTAATGTATTAATATGATATTTTCTTTTGTTTAAAACCAACCCAGGTCAATAACAAAGCAAGATGATGAAAGATATAGGCTCCTCTGTTGGAAGAGAGGTAATGTGTTGAAAAAAAAATTTAAAAAAAATTTTTAGTGCGGATTTTAACATATTATCTTAGGACATAATTTTTCCACACACTTGCCACACTATATTTACCATCGATTCTAAAAGGGAACTCCCCTACCCCCCCCCCCCCCCCCCCCCCCCCCCCCCCCCCCCCCCCCCCCCCTACCATTTCCAATAATCTACAAGATGTTTATGTAACACTTGTAAATATAGTGATCGATCTATGCCTATATGCAATGCACAAACTAGTAACATACAAATAGCATACATGGAAAATGTGTTTAGATATATAATTAGCTCAATTACAAATAGTAATGATTACTTATTAATATCTATTAACAGAGTTGAAGCAAAAGTTAAACACACATAATCATCTAGCATACACATAAGGATATTCGTCGTCGTTTTGTGTATTAGATATAACGATGTATACATAGCTTGATTTTATTTGAAAACCAAAAATAGTTTCCTCTCCATTTTAAAAATTAATCAATATCAATGTTTTCAAGGATAAGTTGACTAGTAATGCTCGACTTAAAAGAAAAGGTAAACTACAAGTTTTACGTCAAACCGAAACATATAGTTTTGACCACTATATAGTATTTTGCATTTCTGACTCACTTAAGTTTAGAATAAAGACTTGGAAGTATTTTTAAATGAAACTAGACTCGATTATCTTCGAAATGGCGGGTGGCACGACTTCTACGGACTTACGGTTGATTTTATATGATTTTTCAAAGTTTGCCAAAAACTGACGAAACAGACAGGCGGCCCCCATAAAGGTGACGGCCCCCAGATATATTTGGGGGCCGCCCGAACATTTATGGGACCGCCACCAGTGACCAAAACACGTTTTTGTTCAAAATCATTTTGTAACTTAACTGTAGAATATAGGACTTTAAAAAGTTGTTCAAAGTCACACTAAATTTCGTTGTTTTAGACATCATTTTCTATCTTACGACTTAGGACAAAATCATAAGTTGACATTCAAGTTTTGAGAAAAATTTTCTTCAAGCTAGTATACGAAGTATATTTAATAACAAAACTAGTACGAATCAAACAACAAAACACTTTCCATATTTAGTCCCCCTTCATGGGTAATTTGATACATGGATCGTACTCTATTTTAAAAACCATTTGTTTTGAAAACTAAAGCGACGTGGCTCTGATACCAATTGTGGAAACCGTAAAGGGGGTGAATACGTTTCCATTTAAAAACTTTAAGATCAAAGATTACATCACTCTTCTACCGGCGGTCCCATATATATATGAGGGCCGCCAAGTATATCAGGGGGCCGCCTGAGTTATGGGACCGCCACCAGAAGAGGTTTTCGACTAGATCTTTTGATTCAATTACCGATCAAGTTTGACGCAATATGAGAAGTGGCGATAATAGGTTTACAATAGCTAACACATATTCTAACAATATAACCACATTCACAATATATAGCACAAAGAGCTAACAACCTTAACCTAACAAGATATACACAACCATTCACACAATCATAAGCACAATGCAAGTATAAAAGTAAAGCGGTAAATAAAGAAATAAGTAAAGCAAAAGGTAAAAGAAAATGCAAACCGACACGGTGATTTATAGTGGTTCGGTCACGAAGCTCCTCTTCGCCCTACTCCACTCTCGAGTAGTTACTCGAGAGTTACATCCCTAATCAACAAGTCCTTTCGCGGAGAAAACCTTTTACTCATGCTTACATTGATTTTTCCACACTAAGTAGATGTCGGGTCATTCTTCGGGTACAACCCAACGTTTTTATTTATGGCCCCAACATAACAAACCTTGTGTTTTATGGCCTAAACACATAAACCGCGTCGCTTACATTATTTTCTGACACTAAGCTAAATGTCGAGTCCTAATCTTAGCTAGAACCAATCTACCACTTCACCAATGTATTTTAAGGCCTAAAATACTAACCAACCCACAATCAACCCATCCAAATATATACATCATTTGGATCTACACACTACTAAAGATTGGAAGACATTGACTCGATCTATATGTAACAAATGTTACAAATGGACTAACTAGACTACATAACTTCGGATCTTGAAGATGATCGAAATTTCTTTCTTGCACTTAAAGGAAGAAGGAAAGAGTAGAAGATTGGATCACATTTAAACAAGATTAAACAAGTTAAATGATCAAAGATTTAGAGAGATTTAGTGAGATCTAGAGAGAGAAAGAACTGAGAGAAATTCGTGCAAAAGGGTTATGAAATCAGTTGGAGATGACCCACTATTTATAGGAGCTGAAAGCTGACAGTCTGGCAACGGCGGTCCCTTATATATAAGGGGGCCGCCAGGCCTATAAGGGGGTCGTCGCCTAGACTCCGCTCTCTTTTTTGTCTTTTTGTGGGGAAGGTTGTATCTGGTATAGAGGCTTCCATTTTGGGGGGAAATCAGATTTCAAATTTTATATTTAAATAAAACATTTCTTTTATTAAAAATATTTTGTGTTTGTTTTAATTTTGTGAAAATACTTTTGTAGAAATGTAATGTTAAGAAAAAAATATTTTTCCTTGATCATCCTACAAGTTTAATTTGTTTGTACATACCTTATGTGATTTACATAGGGTGCAAACAAATGTCGGTGTTGATGCAGACTTGAGACATAGAGTGTTGTTGATATGTCTGCATTGAGGATTTGTGATTACGAGTAACTTGCGTACTTTACGTTATGTATAACAGGTTACATGTTTGTTATCACCAAAACATAATGAGATCGTATAGATTAAATATCGTAATATTTGCACTAACAAAAACAAAAGAAATTACTTTGATTTTGAACTTGAGATCTTAAGGTTCTTTCATTTAGTTTACCTATGACGGTTTCTAGGAGATGATCTTTAGATTCTTTGATGTTTATGATTTCTTTGTTTAATGGTTCATTTTCCTTGATGTTTAAGTCTTTTTCTTGGTTTTCTATATTTTCACATTCAAGTACATCATCATCTTCTAAAAGTGGTGACTTAGGAGGAGGACTTTCGTCGAATTTTACATTAAGAGATTCTTCGATTCTCATGGTTTCCTTGTTTAGAATAATGTAAGCTTTACTATTAGGTGAATATTCGAGGAATATACCCTCGGTGGATTTAGGGTCGAATTTTGTGAGATAGTCTTTAGTGTTAAGAATAAAACATTTACTACCATAAACCTTGAAATATTCCAACGAGGGTTTTTTACCTTTGAAAAGCTCATAAGGAGTTTTTCCAAGGAAAGGTCTAATAAGAATCCTATTTAAGATATAAGTGGAGGTGTCGACGGCATTACACCAAAATTTTTAAGGAATTGATTGTTCATTAAGCATTGTTCTACTCATTTCTTGCAAAGTTTGATTTTTACGTTCTACTACCCCATTTGATTGTGGAGTACGTGGAGCCGAAAAGTTATGAGTGATACCATTAGCATCACAAAAAACTCTAAATTGTACTTCATTATCAAATTCCCGACCATGATCCGTACGAATAGATATAATGAGGCAACCCTTTTGAATTTGAATCTTTTTACTTAATATTTCAAAGTGGTCAAAAGCTTTATTTTTGTGTTTTAAAAATCTTGTCCATGTATATCTTGAATAGTCGTCGATGATGACCAAAGTGTAGAAGTTTCCTCCGTAACTTTGGACGGCCGATGGACCAAACAAGTCCATGCGTAAAAGTTCTAGACATTTAGTAGTTGAAACCATATTTTTAGGTTTATGACTTGTGTGTACTTGTTTTCCAATATTACAAGCATCGCAAAAATGACTTTCAAATCTTAGTATAGTGATGCGGTCGTCGTATTGACTATTACAAAGTTTACAACTCCTAGGCAGAGCACCTATTCGTGTAATAGGAGTATAGGCAAAATCGAGGGGTTGTTACCGTTCACTCCAGGAATAGGAAGGGAAGCTTGATCCCGGGTAAACAAAATTCTAAGGGTTGAGAGAAGATTATTTTTGTATTTTTATGTTTTATACAAGTAAATCATATATTTAAGAGGGGGTTTGGTTTTAGCTAATAAACTAAATAACAACTACGCTAATGGTGATAACAATATAATAAAAGATTATGTTTATTTAATCATGTATTACTCCCTAGATTGCTTCTCCTAGTGTTGTTGCTTTGTCACACTTGTGATGATCTATGTAATTATTTCCTAAGTCATGAACGAATTACACGAACCCGCCGTCTATTTAATATTCCGTTAAGGCAACGCACAAGTAAGGTAGTATGAAGACTATTACAAGGCCCCTAAGGGTATACTAAGTGCATGTGAAATATATTAAGAGTGGATCAACCATATAAGGGGCATGGTAGTATGAAGATGTTACCGATGGTATCATTTCTACACAATCATGTTCCTAGACATATCAATAGCGATACAGGACAAAAGCTGGTTTTCTAAGACCTAACATGCATATCCATCACAAGAAGCAACACCACTAAGATCTACATTCTAGGTTTCATACAATCATAAATAAACACAATAGGAGGTTTAGCCAAGCATGTTATAGATAAAGCAAGAACATAAATGAATCAAACAACACATAGACATATGATGATTAATAAATCTTACTTGATTAAAACATGAGTTGAAGGAGTTACAATAGGGTTTTGAGGCCTTAAAATCGTCCCTAACAGCTGCTAAACGAACTCGGGTTCGCACCCTCTTTTTATTCTAAAGTTACACACTTAAAACCTTAAATTCGATTTTGTATATATAGGAAAATCGCTGTGACGGCGTCGCGTTTTAGTCATGACGCCGTCACAAAAGAGAATATTCTAGATAATGGGCTGGGTCGTGTGCTCTAACGCTGTTGTGAGATCTTGTGATGCCGTTTTGGTCTTCGTTGTGACGGCGTCGCATTGAATCTGTGACGCCGTCTCCAGCTGCTGAGAACATTATCTTGAGAGATGTTGGTGTAGGTCTGTAGTCTTGTTCGTTTCTTCTCCAAATGAGCCCAAGTCACGTGTAATTCTTCCAAATGCCTTCCAAATGTGAAATACCTAAAAAGGAACGATTAAGTACCTATTTTGGGCATAAATGCACGATTTAGGGGGCTAAACGACCCCAAAAAGTGTATAAATGACACCTCATCAAATACCCCTACACTTGGGATTTGCTTGTCCTCAAGCAAATGGGCTTTTCTACCTATACAATAACAATATGAGGGTCATTTTACCTACTTTTTAAAAGTATTTTACAACACACCCTTCTAGACCTGGTAATTAAAAGCATGGAAAATATATACTAGCACCTCACATAAGTGTTTGGGGATTCTCTTTTTCACTCGGTTGTATAATAAATTTCAACATATGGGGGAAACAGAAAATCAACACTCATTACCTGTCATAGCATATAAATTACCATAGGCTTGGTAAATGATCAAACCTCCACCGCTAGGTGCAAGTATTATTCATTACTATCTAAGAGGTCTTTTAAAGGGTTGTGGGGTGTAGGTGTAAGATAACATATAATGGAAACAAAAACGGATGGGATACATTTGGGTGGCTTTAGGTGAATTTGGAGTGGAAGGGTTAGCTAATTATTTACACGAATACACTTTGGTTTGGTTGCTAAGCCAAGACTCGAACAAAGATCTACAAACTCTACACAACTCTACATCAATCTCTTTTTTTCTTTTTCTTTTTTTAATAAATAATACATCACATGGGGTTTATAATATGTAACCCTACACTTAAGCTTTTACATGCTCGATATCTACAATCTATCTAGTGACCCGATTTGAGGTGGATCAAAATAACATGGAGATCATTTGACAAACATATGGGGGTATTGACTTAACTTTTCTTCCCCATTCTTCCACAAAATAAATACTACCATGAATCCTAATCGTCCCAAAATAGTATTTACAAGGATAAGGACTTAGCAACTGTGTACTCAAATAATTAACTTGGGTTAAACACAATAATGTACTAAAAATGAGTACATACAAGGTAGGCTAAGTTTGTAGGTGTAACGATTAGTTTACGGGTGACAATGCTCTCATTAATTAATCTGAATTCCACTAGAAAAATACGAGAACTCCATGAAACAAGGAAGGCTCGAAGGATTATTTTAGGGGGTATCGTGCACTAATAATGAGTGCATGGCGAAGGGTGTGGGATGGTTAATGATCGGGTGACCATCAGAACAATTAAAGGGTTAAAACATGGGTTTAATCCCTAATGCCTCTCTATCAAAGCAAATCCTACTACTTACTATGCGGTCTCGGGATGCATCACATAATAAGTTTCTAGAATTTAATATGCTACCGGTACCCTCATATAATTTAATACCGATCTTAATGCTCCAGAAAAGGCAACGAAGACCACACGTACACATCCGTAACGACAGAATAGACACATGTGACTGCTCACTCCTTAACTCGAGAAGGCTAAAGGTATAAACTATCTTGGGTATTAATAATAGATACCCGAATTCCTATAGATCTAAAGGCGAACCTAACATTATTGGGGTAGAATTCTGAGGGTTATTGTGCTAGTCGTATAAATTCCTATCCATGAGACGCTATTAATACTTGGTTTTCGTCGGTATGTATCATAAAAAAATTTAAATTTGGGTAAAAATCACCTCTTATGCTATGTTTCGATATATAACCCATCATTTTTAAGGTAAAGCAGAACAAATGGACAATGAAAGATAGTTTCTAAGGCTTATTTTCCCACTTACACGTAAGTTGAACACGTCCCCAATGTTCTATAGAGAAGGTACCCGTAAAAACGAATAAAGGGAAAAGAAAACAAGGAAAAAAACTAGTACTCTCCTGGTTTGCTCAATAATGGAGAAGAAACATGTGAAAACTGGTTAAATCGTCCTCCAAGAATCATCCAATGAAACTTCCTTAGAACTTCCAAGCTTCTCATCAAATCTACATGTAATCCAAAGACTAAGACAGCTACACCTCTCACAGCATAAAATGTTGCGGGATAACAAATATTACAATGTGAATTTAGGGTTTGACTCGATAAAGCAGTAAGGAAAGGATGAGAGAATTGATAAATCATAGGTTTTGCAGGTTTAAAAGAAGAATACATTATTTTAGTGTTATGCAAGTTTTATGTTTAAAAAATAATTAAAAAATATAAGTTTTCTAGCACCTGGGTTGTTTGACGCCGTAGGGATTTTTGTGACCCGTCACAGGTGTTTGTAGTGACGGCAAGTCGCGTTGTGTAAATTTTTCCATGACGCCGTTCCTCCCATGTTCTGTGAAAACGAAATTTTTGTTTTTGATGAAAAATTTCCTGCACTTGATTCCATAAGTTAATTCCTGTACAAATAGCTGCATAAAACCTGAGATTTAACAATTCAATCATATGACTCAAAACTGACGCGAATTAATCTAAACAATTTATTTAACATGCCTGAACTTGGCTCAAAAGCTGGATAAATTCCCCTACACTTATTATTTGCAAAATACCTTTGATTGAAATTAAGACGAGGTAAAGATAAACAAGCATTGATTACATATGTTTTAAAAAAACATAATAAAACAAACTATGAAGAATTAAAACACACATGACACTCCTAATTTACGGGAAAAGTAAATTGGGTTGCCTCCCAAGAAGCGCTTTTCTTTATTAACGAGTCTTGTAGCTAGACTCGAAGTCACACGTCCTTACGTGACTTCTCTTTCATCATCCATTCCTACTTCTACTTTAACGGGAGCGGGGTGTTTACTTTTGAAGTTGTTGCTCCTCCATTGGTTGAACTTCATCTCCTTCTCAATGTGGAGTTTTATCCTTTCTTCCCATTCTAGAACTAGCCTATTTACAGTCATGATAGGGGCTATAGGCTCTATGTCGTTCTTAACTCCTTTCTCGATCTTACAGGAGGATTCAATATCCTATAGAAACTTATCTAGGTGGTGTTTGTTTTTTTTCATAAATTACCTCTTAACAGCATATTAATCTGACTCATTCAGATGCGGTCAGACATTTGAGTCATTAAGACTGTTTGTTTTTTTCAGTCATTCAGGGCGTAAGATCAAACACTGTTAAGAACGTTTGTTTTTTTTTGGCCATTAAGGCAGTGGAGGCCTAAACTCTTACGGGATAGATGTGAAGGGGGTGTCTTAACACCTCTTAATGTCTTTTTTTTCTACTTTGCTGTTATTTTTTTTTATTTTTTTTCTTGATTTTTTTTCTTATTTCACTTTTATCTTTTGTATTAAAAGTATTAAATAGAATGATTGCATATGTTTTGTTATATAAAGAATGTATAAGATGATATGTGTCAATTTATATTTTGTTCAAATTAAAGGGTACGGTTTCAGACTCATACATCTTAATTCTAACGTGACTCATTTAGTTAATCGTTTTAAAAAGTTCAATTTAAACTCTAACATGTTTATTTTTGTCAAATAAACATAAGATTGCATGTTTTGTTTAAAATACTTTAACTTTAAATGATTATATTTATAAAAATTTATTTTTTTATTTTAATAAACATTTATTTTTTTGCGATGTACTAATTTTATATTTAAATTGTGAAAACTATTGTTTAACACATTTATACATTTTTACCAAAAAACAAAACAGTTTTATTTCATTTAGATTCAGACTTCTTGACCACTTATTCAGATTAAGATGGGAATCAGATTCAGACTTTTCTACCGAATATTCAGATTCAGATGTGCGAATCAGATTTAGATTCAGAGCCTCTTAATAAACAAACAGCACCTTACTCTTTCCAGATCTTAGAGTTATGGTGCCTTTGTCAAACTTAATTACAGCTTTAGCTGTTGTCAGGAATGGTATCCCTAAGATGAAAGGCCTCTTTTCATCTTTCTTAATGTCTAAAATACGAAGTCCACGGGGTACACATGCTCGGCAACATCAACTAAAACGTCCTCTGCTATTCCTAAAGGGTAGATATACGAGTGGCTAGCTAGTGAGAGTCTAATGTCTGTCTCAGCGGGCCTCTCGTCGGTTAGTTTCATATAGGTGGTGTAGGGCATGATGTTCACGTCAGATCCTTGGTCAACTAGGGCGTTTATGCCTTTTTGGCCTCCTATGTTACAAGGTATTTTGAAGTTTCCTCCGATGTCTTCCTTCCTTGTTATCCTTTTTCTGAGGATTGCTTCGTAAACCGGCCCCTTAGGTGATATGTTATAGGTTTTCCTTTTTGTTTTTCCAGCACGGGCTCTTGATAGGAAGTCATTGAACCTATGATTATCGACAAGCCCTTCTATTAGTTTCTTGTTGATGTCGTGCTTTAAGTAATATTCTACGGGCTCAGAGCTGGGTACTTCTGTCGTTTATTCTTTTTCAGCCATTTTGATTGGTTCACATTCAGCTTCGTTATTCATTTCGACTTCCTTCACTGGTATTTTTATTTCGGTGGGCATTCAGTGTTGTCGGGTGTCACATCCGTCTTGTCACTTCTTTCTTCCTCTTCTCTTGTAAGGGAGATAGAGTTTACGTTCTTGGTGACGGGGAATTTGTCTTATTCCCTTATCAATACTTTCTTAGGGGTTTTGCTGGTCGTGAGTTCCTTGAGAAGTCTGAACATTTCAGTCATCCTGTCGTTGATCTCCTCGCGTTGCTTGAAAATGGCGTTCTCAAATCTTTCCATTCTTTCGGTGTGCGCTGCCATGTAGTCCCTTACTCGAGCCTCGAATGTAGTTCCTAATGCTTGTGGTTGAGGGCTTGGACATGTACGTTCATGAAAAGCAAAGGAGTTCAGTATTGGTGATTCATTTTGATTTTTTGGGTGAGAGCTCGAATGGGCTGCATTGACATAAGCTTGAGGGTTATGTGTTGAGCTTGATAGGGGTACCGGTCGCGACCCTTTTAGTAAGAAGTTAATTTATATTCCAAGGCTCAAAATTATCGGCAGGTGTTTTGTGATGCCTTGTGGTTGTAGTGATAGCCTTGAGCCGGGGTTTGTCGAGTTCCATTTGTGTATCCGCCTTCATGGTCATAGAGGAGAGGTTCTCAAGATTATCCCAAGATTCGTCGGCATTAATTTTTGCGGCGTTTGCCGCAGCCGGCGCTGTCAATCTCGCATTAAGATGAAAGGAGACATGATCATAATAAAATTTGGTTCGAAGCCAACGATCTGATGCCATAATAGGGACTTTTTGGAGTAAGTCCTGGAAAAAACTGAGTCCACGCTTCAGATACATATTCTTCTCCTGACTTGATGATCGTGAATGCGCTAGCAGAGACGATGTGACGCGATTTCGCCGCTATGTCAGCGCCGTTGTGCTAGCGTGACCCCCGCGGCATATTCCACCTACCATAATTCCCACCAGACCCCGCCCCCCCCCCCCAACAACCCACCCCCCACCCCCGCCCCCACAGGCACACCACCAAGCTAGAACAACCCCCCACGCGTCCCCCCTCCACAGATTCCCGCAGCGCCGGTGCGAAAGACCCCACCCCCCTTCCGAGCAAGACGGAAATGTGCCCGGTTTGTAGATACTTCTGTGTTGTATGATGGATCCTGCAGGAAGGCGTTCAAGCCAATTGCTAGCTTGATCACGAAGGGAAAATTGAAATAAATGCAGGCACGTTTTTTTCCCTATTGTCACCCGTCAAGGTCAACTGCGTCCAAACGTTTAACACGAAATCCTTAGGTGTGATTTGGATCTCGGACAGAAGTCTGTGAATGAGCATCCGTTTTGCACTAACCGAATGGTGTCAGATCGAAGAGGTACCACATTGTTCCCTACGGGGAGCTCAATGGTATTCCTGTAGCCCTCATGGCTTGGTTTGGAGTAGTCTCCTAGAGTACGGATAGGATGCTCGTCTCTTATGGTAGTTGACGAGAATAGATTACGAAACAGATAACACGAAGAAAAGATAGACTATAAGAAAGCTAATGTGCGGAAATTAAATCTTACTTGAAAGGATTCAAGTAAGTAAAACTAAGCTAAACTATGATCGCACCTAATAAACTTTTCCCCAGGTGGCGACGTAAAAAACTTGATGCGCTCGTCGTTAGACTTCTACACGAAGTTTTATAACTCCCTAGGCAGAGCACCTAATCGTTTGTAGTAGTATAGGCAAGACTCGGGGGTTGTTATCGTTCACTCGGGGAATAGGTTGGGAAGGCTTGATCATGGTCTAACAGAATTCTAAGGGTTGAGAGAAGATTATTTTTGTATTTTTATGTTTTATGGAAAGCAAGTAAATCATATATTTGAGAGGGGGTTTGGTTTTAGCTAATAAACTAAATAACAACTACGCTAATGGTGATAACAATATAATAGAAGATTGTGTTTGATTTAATATTATTTACTCATCCCTAGGAATTGCTTCTCCTAGTGTTGTCTGCTTTGTCACACTTGTGTCAATGAGTCTATGTAATTAATTTCCTAAGTCATGAATAATGAATTACACGTACCCCACCGTCTATTTAATATTCCGTTAAAGGCAACGCACAAGTAAGGTAGTATGAAGACTATTACAAGGCCCCTAAGAGTATATTAAATGCATGTGAAATATATTAAGAGTGGATCAACTATATAAGGGGCAAGGTAGTATGAAGAACTGTTTACCCGATGGTATCCTTTCTACACAAAATTATGTTTTCATAGATATAAATCAACAGCGATACAGACAAAAAGCTGGTTTTCTAAAACCTTACATGCATATCTATCACAAGAGCACCACCACTAAGATTTCATTCTAAGTTTCATACAATCATAAAAAAACAAATAGGAGGTTTAGCCAAGCATGTTATAGATAAAGCAAGAACATAAATGAATCAAAACTACACAGAGGACATATTTGAATGATTAAATTAAACCTTACTTGATTTTTACAACATGAGTTGGAAGATAGTACAATAGGGTTTTTTCTTAGGCCTTAAAATCGTCCCTAACAGTGCCTAAACGAATTAGGGTTGTGCCACTCTTTTTATTCTAAAGTTACATACTCAAAAACCATATATTCGGGGTTTGTATATATAGGAAAATCGCTATGACGGCGTCGCGTTTTAATCGTGACGCCATCATGAATAGAAATATTTTCTAATTAATGGGTTGGGTTTCTTTTACGTGTGCTCTGGACGTCGTGTGGATTCGTGATGTCGTCTTGTCTTCGTTGTGACGGCATTCACGTTGAATTGTTGAACGCGTCTCCAGATGTGAGAACATTATTTGAGAGATAGTAGGTGTAGGGTCCATAGTCTTGCTCTTTTCTTCCACAAATGAGCCCAAGTCACGTGTAATTCTTCCAAATGCCTTCCAATGTGAAATTACTGAAAAGGACGATTATCGTACCTTATTTTGGGCATAAACTGCAAGATTAAGGGGGCTAAACGACCTGAAAAGTGTATAAATGCACTCGTCATTTAGGCAAACTCCTAACAAGCTCTTTAAATGATAACGATTGTATAAGTCGCATATTGGCGTGACCTAATCTTCAATGCCATAAAGTCGAAGTATCATCTATTGAGTTAGACAAGATATCGTTTGGAGAGTTTCCAATTTTTCATTATATAAAGACCATTTTTCTTACATTCCTCTTCCTTGTAACCGCTTTGCCTAATGACGTCTTTAAATTACTTCGCTAACCTGTTTCATAAATAGCACTTAAAATTTTGTATCGCATATTTGCCCTATTACATATAATTATCCAGCGGCCCCTTATATATCTCGGACCGCCGTATCCTGACAGACAGTTTTTTAGCCCCTATAAATAGTGGCTCACCTCCAACTATTTTTACAACCCTTTGCACGATTTTCTTTCAGTTCTTTCTCTCTCTAGATCTCACTAAACCTTTGATCATTTAACTTGTTTAATCTTGTTTAAATGTGATCCAATCTTCTATCATTTCCTTCTTCCCTCAAGTGTAAGAGAAGAACTTCGGTCATCTTCAAGATCCGAAGTTATGTAGTCTAGTTAGTCTATTTGTAACATTTGTTACATATAGATCGAGTCCATGTCTTCCAATCTTTAGTGGTGTGTAGATTCAAATGATGTATATATTTGGATGGGTTGATTGTGGTTTGGTTAGTATTTTAGGCCTTAAAATATATTGGTGAAGTGGTAGATTGGTTCTAGCTAAGATTAGGACTCGACATTTAGCTTAGTGTCGAAAAATAATGTAAGCGACGTGGTTTATGTGTTTACGTTATAAAACACAAGGTTTGTTATGTTGGGCCATAAAACATAATGGGTTTGGTTGTACCCGAAGAAGGACTCGACATTTAGCTTAGTGTCGAAAAATAATGTAAGAATTGGTATAAGGTTTTCTCCGCCGAAAGGAGATTGTTGATTAGTGAAGTAACTATCGAGTTAGATACTCGAGGAGTGGAGTAGGGCGAAGAGGAACTTTGTGACCGAACCAATATAAATCATCGTATCGGTTTGCATTTCCTTTTACCTTTCTCTCTACTTATGTCTTTACATTTATATCTTTACTTTTACACTTGCATTGTGCATATGATTGTGTGAATTATTGTGTTAGTCATGGTTGTGTAGCTCTTTGTAGTAAATATTGTGAGTGTGGATATATTGGTAGAATATGCGCTAGTTATTGTAAATACATTATCGACACTTCTCATATTGCGTCAAACTTGATTGGTGATTTGATACAAATAATCTAGTGCGAAAACCTCTTCTGGAGGCGGTCCCTTTAAATAGGGCGGCCCCCTGATGTACTGGGCGGCCCCCATATATTTATGGGACCGCCGGCAGAAAGATGATATAATAATTGATACAAAAGATTTAAAGTTTTTAAAAGGAAACGTATTCACCCCCCCCCCCCCCCTCTACGGTTTCCACAATTGGTATCAGAGCCACGTCGCTCTAGTTTTCAAAACAAATGGTTTTTAAAATAGAGTACGATCCATGTATCAAATTACCCATGAAGGGGGATTAAATATGAAAAGTGTTTTGTTGTTTGATTCGTACTATTATAGTTATATAATAATACTTCGTAACTAGCTTGAAAGAAAATTTTCTCAAAAGAACTTGGAAAGTGTAACTTTATATTGTACTAAGTCGTAAGAGTAAAAATGATGTCTAAAACGCGAAATTTATGTGCTGGAACAACTTTTTAAAGTCCTATGTTCCACAGTCAAGTCACCAAATGAGTCTGAATAAAAAATGTGTTTTTGAGTCTCTGATGGCGGTCCCATAATTGTTCGGGCGCCCCCCTAATATATTTGGGGCCGTCACCTTTATGGGGGGCGCCTGTCTGTTTTAGCAGATTTTGGCAAACTTCGAAAAATCATATAAAATCAACCGTAAGTCCGTAGAAGTCGTGCCACCCGCCATTTCGAAGAGAATTAAGTCTACTTTCATTTAAAAATACTTCCAAGTCTTCATTCTAAACTTAAATAAGTCAGAAATGCAAAATCTACATGTGTTAAAAATTTTTGAGGTTTTCGTTTTCACATAAAACTTGTATTTTACTTTTTCCTTTGAGTCGGGCATTTCTAATGGATATATCCTTGAAAGATAGTGTATTTGTTCTTTCAAAATATTGATCTTAATTAATTTTTGAAATGGGGAGGAACTATTTTATTTTCAAATCAAATCAAGCTAAGTATACATCGTTATATCTAATACACAAAACAACGACGAATATCCTTATGTGTATGCTAGATGATTATGTGTGTTTACTTTTGTTTCAACTTGGTTAATAGATATTAATAAGTAATCATTACTATTTGTAATTGAGCTAATTATATATCTAAACACAAGTGCCATGTATACTATTTATATGTTACTAGTTTTCCGGATTATGCCTAATAGGAATTACGCTAGATTTCTTGTGTTAAGTTGCAAAATTATTTGTGCATTGCATATAGGCATAGATCACTATATTTACAAGTGTCCACATAAGCATATGTAGAATCATTTTGATTGTATTAACCCACTTTAGGATGAGAGTTTAATAGTTTGTCAATTGTGTGGAAAAATAATGTTCCTAAGATCATATGATTAAAACCCAACATTAAAATATTTTCCAACACATTATCACTCTTCCAACAAAATTCAAATATATTTCATCATTTTGCGTAGTTTGATCTTGGTTGGTTAACAAAATAACAGATTGTATTTAATACATAGTAATTAAAGTAAAAAAGAAAATAATTTTTTAATTGCTTTGTGGGTTGCTTGTTCTAACTCACACACATAATTAACTTCTTTTTATACACATATAGTGTTTTACAAAAGATGGTGTGTATATTAAAATGTGGATGGAAAAAGCAACATTATACTAAATAAATTTCAAAAACTGATTGCATACAATGACATAACAACAAATAGTTTTTCGCACACGCAAAATATATCACAATCTTAAAGTAAGAAATTAACTTGTCATTATTCATCAACCTCACACTTACAACTAGTCTTAGGATTAGTGGAACACACTATGAAAATCTTTATTTGTCTTCTTTTAAAAGAGTGTTCGTGAGGGTCAAGAAATATTCCGAATACATATCAACTCATTATTCAAACTATGATTGATGTGATTATTGAATCTAATTGACAAGTTTTCAAGTATGGACAAGAAATCGGACTCTTATTTGTCTAGCTTTAAGATTATATCAAAATATAACAAGAGATATTATCTTAAACCTACATACTCAATCACACTCGATTGATATGAAAATAACGACATCCTTTTCCAAGACGATAAGAATATGCATCGGATCATAACTCACACTTGTGTAAATGATGACATATTGAGTCTACTTGTCCAATAGTTGTGTTCCAAATATTTGGCAAATATATGCATAAAATATACAATGAAGTAGGATTGGCGACTTGAATGTTTCATCCGAAATATTCAAGTAATTTACCTTGCAATGCAATTGGTAAAGTTGTCATCTCT
This sequence comes from Tanacetum coccineum, assembly GCA_026074375.1. Classification (NCBI taxonomy): domain Eukaryota; kingdom Viridiplantae; phylum Streptophyta; class Magnoliopsida; order Asterales; family Asteraceae; genus Tanacetum; species Tanacetum coccineum. The sequence goes on along the minus strand of BQNB010006092.1, from coordinate 1,505 downwards.
GAAAAGCCAAACACGAGCAAATGCACAACATATGTAACTTTGCTCAAACAATTCAAAAGCATAACTCAAAACTTAAATTCTTTTCTCATCAAAACTTTCTCTTACTTTACCAAATAGGCATAATATTTCTTCTTCACCAAATGAGAACCCTTTAAACATCTAAGGTTAGGACTAGGAATAATTGAACATATTCTTTAAACCATTATCGTGCTCTCTTTTAATAAGTGATCATAAGAGGATTTCGAATATGAAGATGAATGTTATTCAAACGATAATCAATCTCACTATTCAATCCAATTACAAATTTAGAATATGAACATGAAATCGAGATTATGACTTATCTAGATTACGGAAATATCAATCAAATGACCATAGATATTTTCTGGTGTCTACATGTTTAACCATCCTCAGTTATTACATGAAATCACGAAGTCGATTGCAAGACAACAAGATTAGTCATCAAATTGCAATTCACACTTGCAAATGAAGATGTTTCATTGAGTCTAAAGTGTTCAAATGTTGTGTTATTAGCTATGGTCAAATTATACATGCTAAAATTAACACACTCTAAGTAGGATTGACGACTTATAAATTTCCATCGGGAAACTCATAAGTACTCCAACTTGATAAGCAAGCCTTGGATGTCATTTCCGAAAACTCAAACCAAGAACCCTTATAACTTATATTAGCTTCTCCTAATAATCTAATTTCAACACCATCTCCTAAATAATGGGAAAATAATCCTTGCCCAAATTTGGCACCTCCACGGATCGATGGATCCTTCGTTTTAGATTCATCTTCGGTTTAGGTAAATCTGCCTTATGGCATTAGAATTAAACATCTTCCCTTTGTCAATCACTTGTTTTAAAAGTCCAACATACATGTAACTAAACTTTAGTTAATCATCATTATTTCTATAAAGAAATATTCACAAGATCTATTGAGGTAAATAACCTTAATTGGATTTCTTTCATAAAAGACATGCAAAGGTGCATTCTTTGAACACTCTCATTACAGAGCATTACACATTGTCACTTTTAAGCATACTCCTTTGTCCTATGTGACTCATTCTCTTTTACACCTACAACAACTTGCTTGCTCTCTCATTTAACCTTAGAATTCCACACATCTTGATTAGGATTATGCAAACCGAAATTAAAGCATGTTAGTTGAGTCATGTTAGGCCCTCTATGAAAAGATAATACAAATTTTATCTTTGCTACACTTCATTAGGCAAATATAGGAATTATATTTTGTCTAACATGAGAATGACTACTGGAGAATCTATCGCACTAGAAATTCAATTTGACCTAACGGTTGAATTGCTTCCAAGAGTGAAGTTAGGTTCATGGTATAACCCGTAAAAATGGTCGTGTTTAGCCTGAATTGAGCACCAATAGTGATAGTCTCATATTCATTCTATAATTTGATCAATCTAGACATAATGCACCTCACATATGTGCTTTGAAGTTTCATGATGATAACTTGCTCCCCATGTAATGCAA